>CAJFCP010024793.1:0-16665 GCA_904066005.1 Synergus itoensis | reverse complement strand
TTCAGAATCTGCAGTCAAAAATTCACTTTTTTCACATTTTGAAAATTTGACCTTGAATTGACATTGATCCAGACATGATGGAATCAAACGGATTCCAGATTCAGATTCAGCGTCCATCAAAACCATAGAAATGATAGTCACCTTCTTTCAATCGATTTTTTTGCCGATTTGACCTTCAAATGCCCTTAAATTTGACGTGATGGAGCAAAACGGACTCCGGATTCGGATTCAGCGCGTCAAAATACATACGAATATATAGGTCCGGTTCTTGGTACAGATCACTTTTTTTTTTTGTGTGCCTGTGTTATTTTAAAGAAACATGAATTTCTCAATTGGATTAAAATAAGATAAACATGTGAATTTAATTTAAGGCCATTTAAAAAGTTCGAAATACCTATCGAAAAGGTCATTTTCCGTCATAACCTAATTTTTGTAGGTTAGAATTTCTTATGTATAATATTTAAATGACTAATTTTGTTTAAGTCGATGTAATTTTGAGAATCCTTTAATATTCTCGAAAAACTTATGTGTCAAACCTGAAAATTTAAATAATGTAATAAACAGTCTTGATTTTAAAATTAAATCAATTCTCTCATTAGGAATTATGTAGAAAAGATAGTTTTTTCAGATTCGAACCATCCCCTGTACCCTTATCCAGATTTTGAGGCTGAGCTTACCAATTTTATCAGGAAGACTTTCTTAATGGCATAATAGTGTTCTTTATTTAAGATTTAATTTGAGGCTTTTGTATCTTTAATATTCGATTAATTTAATTGACCTTGTTAGGTCTGGCGCCCAAAAATTCTATTTAAATTAATGGAGCAAGTAAAGTAAAATCTTTCCGAAGGTAACCTCTGTATTTTAAATAACTTATTTAAAATAAATTAAGAAAATAGGCATACGGTTACAACATTGCTTGAAAATATCGGTGAATTTTGCCTTTCAGAAAAACAAATTAAAGTTTTTATTGGGTTATCTTGGTAAAATCTTCTTGAAATAAAAGACTTAATGACCATTGCGTAATAGTTAATCTCGTTCAGTGAGAGACGAGAGGACTCATGATAATAAAGTACCCCGATTTGTGAGAGGCGAGGGGACTCACAATAATAAAGTACCCTGGAAAAAGGAGTTTAAAATCGTACTGCAACCTCCTCGTGGTGAACTCCGGAAATTATAATTTGGATAGGCTAACTGCAGATGTTTATAAAGAAAATATTACTTAAAAAAAAATTTTTTGCCTGTAATTTTTTTCAAACAATTTTGAAACTTTTCTTTTTTTTCTTTTTCTATTTCTTTCCCCTCCATATCTCCCACAAAGATAGGATTTTGAGGTTGAAACTTGATGGAGTTTCGTACCTTAGTTTTCGTTTTAATTGCAAAATTTATATTAAACTTGAGAAAATGTCCGAAAACACCTCTTAATTTTTAATGATTTAAAAAAAATATATTATACAGTGAACAGAGCTGAGAGCGAAGTGTGAGGTTTAGATGAGTTTTAAATAAAATATCAAGCGTGAATGTCCTGATACCGATTTTTTTTATCTAAATGCTGAATATTGTGATATTTTCAATTCTTGGTCACATAAATATATGCTGTCAACTAATTTAAGATATAAAGCTGTTGATGTTTCAAAAAAAAATAGATATTTCGAAAATGGAAAAAAAAAAAATTTTTTATAAGAGTGACTAGTTTAGCGTGGACGAAACTTATAGGATATCTTCTTCATAGTACAACGAATCTAAAACATAATTTAATAAAAAATCAAAGTTCGTTTTTTTTAAGACATTGACTTTAAATTTTTTTCAAAAAATGTCTACCATTTCGTTAATTATCAAAAATTTTCCACTTTCTTTGCATTATTTAAAAGAGAGCATGTAGCACTACAAACTGCCGAGAAGAAAATTAAATTCTATCAATATGTTAATAAGTTAGTGAAAAAAATTTCTTGGTCAAAAAAATAAAATACGTATCTCATATTTTACCTTCGGAAACAATACATATATTTATATCATTTTCAGACTCCTGAGGTCGAATTATATCAAAAAGTGTCGAAAAATTCAAATCGAAAGTTTTCATTGACAGAAAGCTTTCTCTGTGTGGAAGCAATGTGTTAAGAATTTGCATTTTCCAGTTGCTTATAGCAAATTGGAAGGGGGCTCTTACCTTACATGAAAAATATATAAATCACATATATATAAATACTCAGTATTTTTTTCAGAAGATCCTGACTATGAGCGCAAGAATTGAATGCAGATAAAAAGGATAGGGCTTTCATTGACGATGTAGCCCACATACATGTACAATTAAAATGTAGAAGTGGGCAAACTCTATCAAGGTCGCCTATGATTATATATGCAGGACACACAATGGTATCAAAGGTAGGGTAAAAAGGGTTGAGGAGGCTGATGAGTGTAACCGCTGTCAGCTCCCCACTCTACATTCCTCTCTACGTAAAATATCTCACGGACTTCTGTCATAGAAAGCGTGCTACCAGTTTCGTATGAAATCTCACAGAAGCTTGAACACACGTGCAATAAACACGAGTCATTAACAAGAAGAATGTCGAGACTTTCCGAAGTTCTACAATATGCGAAAATATTTTGTGAAAATCTTGTGTCAGTTTTGGAATATTAGTAGTGCAAATAAACCCTACACATTTCATAAATTTATTTATAACCATCTTTAACTTATCGTATTAATAAAAAAGATTGCATCCACAGACACATGTACACACATATAGCCAAAAAATTGTTTGGAACGTTGTGTTATACTTTTACGAAACCACTACCGTTCAATTAAATAATTAAAGAATTTTTTGAAGTGGTCACCACTAAAAAAACTTCCTCTGTAAGGATGCTGACAGTCTTTATGATCGTCTGCAGGGTTCTTCTTTTAGCCATTCAAGTGGGAAATTTGTGCATTTATAAGGGAGCAGTAATTTGAGAATAATATAATTAAAATTAAAAAATTCAAATTTACAAATTTCCGTGTAGATATTACCCCATTTATATCTACTTAAAATAGGGTTCTGACGAGGCCCTGATCGCGATTTCTACTTTCAATAAAAACATTTGAATATAATTAAGTATTTATAGAACAACGTTATAGTAATAAAATCTCATTAATACCAATCTTACATTGGTATCCTCACTTTAATAAAACTGAGCTTTTGTCGATAAGGAAACATGGCGTTGAAGAGTGTTCCACGTCAAAACCAAACTTCGGGTAAAAATAGGGAGTTGCCAACAATTTCTACAATTAATTATTTAGGAAAATATAAAAGATGATTATATTTATACATTGGAAAATTAACTGTCACGTATACTGTTGACAAACACGGATATATTTCTAGGAACTTTAAACAGGTTTTTATGAAAATTATTATTAAATTACATTTTATGATCATACTATTTTCATCATTTTTAATAACTAGAGATTTTAAAGGGATTTCAAAATATTAGAAGAGTTTTTAAGTGATCTCAAAGAATTTCAAAAGATTTCAAATGGTTTCAGGAGATTTCAACAAATTTCAACAGATTTCATAAGATTTAACAGATTTTAGAGGATCAAAAAATATTCTTTGTTTTTAAATTACCTGAAAATCTTGGAACTTTTTTTAACTTTTTAAAAATTTCATAATTAAAAAACATAATTTTTATATCCTTTGAAATTTTTTAATATCTCTACCCGTCCAGAAATTTTGATGGGTTTCTGACAGAGTCTTGGCCAATTTTTCCCTACTTCTAATGTGATCCTATAGGTTAACTGACAAAGCCCACACAAGACTTGTTACACTTTCGCAGAATATTTCCTTAGTTAAGTAAAACTGGTCAGGGCCTTGTCAGTTTAACCAAAAAATGCCCTAGTAAATACCCCACTTATGAAAAACTGGTCAATACCCCGAAAACTATTCTGAGACTTCCTTATTCACAGTATATAATTATTAAACTATTTAATATTCTAAAAATGAAAGTCCTATTATAAAAAAGAAGTATTACTTATATAGAAACACTAAGTGATTGTAAATATTTTTTAAAGAATTTCAAAATAGTTCACGGGAATTTCAAGATTTTAGAGTATTAAAATTTTTTTTTTAATATTTGAAGGGATTTTTATGATATTGAAGAATTTAAAATAATTTAAAAAATATTTCAAGTAATTTTAAGGAATTTAAGGAGATTTAAAGAAATTTTAAAGTTTATCTAGAGAATTGAAAAGGATTTCCAAAGAATGTAAGGATTTTCTAGAGCTTTAACAAGATTTAAAAATTATAAGATATCATAAAGGACTAGCAGAGATTTTAGTGAATTTTAAGAGATTTCAAGTTATTTAAAGAAAGTTGACAAGTTTAAAGTTTAAAGAATTAAGGAGAATTCTAAGATCTTAAATTAATTTACACAATTTGTTAATTTTTTCAAAGGATTTTAAATGATATTGAAAATTTTTCAAGGATTGTAAACTTCCAAGAATTTAAGGATTTTAAAAAATGTCCACAAGGTTTCAAACATATCAAGATTTCCTAAAGGATTTAAAGGGATTTTAAGTGGTTTCATAGGAAGTTTATAGCGATTCAAAGATGTCAAAGGATTTCTAAATATTTCAAATGATTTTAAGAAATTTCAAAAAATTAAAAAAAGTTTCAAAATTTTGCAGTAAATGGGTAATAAAAACTGTTTTATGATTCTTTAAAATTTGTTTACTGAAAATACTAAAAACTATTGTAATTTTTTACAATCCCTTTAAATCTCTAGTTATTAAAAATTATTAAAATAATATAATCATAAAATGTAATTTAATAGTAATTTTCATAAAAACGAGAAATCTCTTAAAATTTCTGAGAATTTCACAACATTTAAAATCTCCATAAAACTCCTACAAGCCTTTTGAAATCTTTTCAAAATCACAAAAGTCTTTTGAGATCCTTTACAATTAAAACTGTAAAATCTTAAAAAAGTCTTGAAATCTCTTAAAATTCCTCAAAATTTCCCAACATTTAAAATCCCTTAAAAGTGTACTAAATCAATTAAAAATCCTGACTCTTGAATTTTGCAAAAATCATTTTAAAATCGTAAAAAAAGAACTTCCAAGAATTTATCAAGAATTTTCGCAAGATTTCAAAGATATCAAGATTTCCTAAAGGATTTTAATAAATCAATACCCTGTTTCAGTATCAATAAATTGGTATTAAGGAAATATTACTACTGTATATAAATGCCCAATAATATTAAAATATTTTTATCGTAAATAGAAATGCCGACCAGGGCCTCGTCAGAACCCCATTTGAAACAGGGCTGATTGCGATAATTTCTGCACGGGAAGAGCCACTTCGGCACTTCTGGAAAATTATAAATTATGTCAAATAAAAATTCGGGTGAAATTAGTGTTCATATGAATTCGGAGAATAGGTCGAATGGGTGCATAAAAATTATAATAATAATTGTTGATTCGATAATATGAAATTCGGTTAAATGGGAATTAATGACAAATGGAATTTTGGGAATATTCACGCGCTTCTTCAAAAATCATTTAAAATCTCTCGAAATCGCTTAAAAATTTTTTAAACCACTTAAAATCTCTTAAAATCCTTTAGGAAAACTTGATTCCTTCAAAATATTGTAAAATTTCCGGAAATCGCTCTAATTTCCCTAAAATAAATAGAAATTTCTTCTAATTATCTAAAATTTCCTAAAATTCCTTAAGATGTCTTGAAATTTGTAAATTCTTGAGAAAATTCTTGAAAAATCTTGAAATCTTTGGAGTTGTTATGAAATTCTTTGAAATTGAATTCAACATTTAAAATCTTTTAAAATACTTAACAACATTTTTTATTTACTTGAAAATCTTGAGACTCATTCCAATTTTTTTTAATTCTTTATAAATTCTTTAACATTAGTTGAAGCCTATTGAAAAACACTTGAAAGCATTTTAAATTCCCTGGAATCACTCAGAATCGAACCTAATTTTCTTGAGATTCCTTTAAATTCGCTAAAATCAGTAAAAATCTGTTGAAAACCTTTCAGATATTTTAATAATTCTGAAATTCCTTGACAATTTTTTAATTAAAAAAATTTTTTTAAATCCTTTGAAATTTTTTAATATTATTAAAAGTCGTTTACGATATTTACACATATTTTTAAATAATTAAAAATCCTGAAATTATTTTAAGTTTTTATTTAAGTTACTTAAAAACACTTCAAAAGTCACTTTAATTCTCTCGAAATCGCTTTATATTTTCTAAAACCACCTAAACTTTCTTAAAATCCTTCTTGGAAATTTTGATGTATTTGAAATTTTGTAACAATCTCTTGGAATTCCTTTAAATTCCCTAAAATCACTAGAAACCTCTTCAAATTCTCTAATATTTTTTAAATCTTGTAAAATTACTTAAAATCTTTCTAAATTCCCTAGAATCACTTTAAATAATTTGAAAATCCTTTTAAATTTTTTAATATCATTTAAAATCTCTTTAAAAAAGTAACAAAACTCTTACATTAGTTTACAATCTTGAAACTTCCCTAAACTTCTTTGAAATTCTTTTAAAATTCTTTAAAATCTTTTGAAATCGACTTAAATGTCTATTAATAATTAAATAATTTAATATCTATTTAAGTCCTTTGAAGAATTTTGATATTTTATAAATTTTTGTCAAATTTCACAAAATCTCTTTAAATTCCCTACAATCTCCTGAAATTTCTTGGCATACTATTAAATTCCTTAAAATCACTTGAAATCATTTGAAAATACTTTAATATTCTTTAGTATTATTTAAAACACCTTGGAATACTTAAAATTTTTAAATTTCTCTAAAATCTTGAAACTCCGGAAATTATTATTTTGAAATTCTCTAAATATTCTTTAAAACCACTTATTCCGTTATAAGTACTACTTCTTTTTTATAATAAGATTTTAACTATTTCAAAACTCATAATAACTACGAGTAGTTCATCTTCTGAAAACAAAAATTATATTATAAAAAAAAAGTTAGGTAATTATTATATTGGAACAAGTGGTTTTAAGGAGGTTAGCCCCTCTAAAGCCCTAAAAAAATGTGCTTTTTGAGAATTTTTTCACTCAAATAAAAAAATAGCATAGCCAATCAATCTTTGAGGGTTATTTTCATCAACTTTCGAAAAATGTTTAAGAAAAAAAATGGTCATAGGAGAATTTGTATATCTTTTTAAAACAAAGAATTATGTTGCTTATCATTTACTCTGTATTTCGCGTTATTTGGCTCAAATTAAATTTTAATTTTTTCAAGAAAATCAAAAAAGTTGTTATGCCAATCCTATAGGGCGTTCAATAAAAAACATTTTTCAACCCAAGATTTTTTTTATATCGTGCGTTGTTTGGCTTCAAATTTAAAATTTCGTTCGTTTTTTTTTAATTTTCAAAATGTCATAAGTCTGAAAATTTTTATTTTTTATCGAAGAAAGTCATAAGGATAAACTTTTCGACTTTTTATATACTACGAATATCCGTACATAGAATTTGTAAATTTAAAAAAAATTGGTTTCAAAAATTCAAAATGCCCCAACTTTTCGAATTTTTATCGAAAATGGCTGGTTAACGAACTTGACTTTCATTTTTCGAAAGTTATTTCAGAAAGTTTCGCGAAAGTTATCGTGCTAACAAATGAAAAACGTACAGACAGACAGATTTACAAACCGACACATTCGTAAAAACATGTTTTTTGGGTTCAGGGGGTCACAATACGTGGATATTTGTCAAAAAAATGGGTAAGTCATATTTGATAAAAATCTAATACATTTTCTAATAAAAGAATGTAAAAAAGACACGGAAATGTCTCAAAATGGCGGAGTAAGCCATGGTGCACTGGAATGTTTCGCCGTCGACGAAGTAGGATTGCAAGCACGATAATCCGTTCAAAAATTGTTGCTATTGGCCCTATTTAAAATAGGGATCTGACGAGGCCCTGGTCGGCATTTCTAATTTCGTTAATAATATTTTAATAGTATTGGACATTTATGGGGCCATGATGCATTTTACGATTATATTATTTTGATAATTTTTAATAACTAGAGATTTAAAGCGATTTTAAAAAATTACAAGAGTTTTTAGTGATATCAGTAAATTTCAAGAGGTTAACAAATTTTAAAGCATACTAAGATATTTTTTATTGTCAAATTACTTCAAAATTTTGAAACTTTTTTGAATGCTTTAAAATTCCTTAAAATCACTTGAAATCTTTAGAAATCCTTTAGCATGTTCTCTGAAATTTCTTGACAATTCATTAATTTTTTCATATTATTTTAAAATTCTTTTACCCTTTTTGAACTTCATTAAAAATCCTTTACAATACTTAAAAATATTTTTAAATAATTGAAAGTCCTGAAAGTACCTATTATGATTTTTTCGAAATTCCTTAAAAACTTTTTAAATTCCCTAGAATCGTTTGAAATTTCTTGAAACCCTCTCTTAAATTCCTTAAAATCATTTGAAAAAATTAACAAAATGTGTAAATTAAGGGCATTGCATAAACGAACTTTAAAATTTGTGTGGCTACACCAATGGGCACTTCTTATGTGTCAAGGTATCTGATTGGTGTAGACAATATGGCTGTACGGAAGATGACAGATAAATTGAAATTTCACGCCGGGAATATTGTAATTTATGCGAAACTCCGGCATTTACGGAAAATTCGAAGGTGTCAGAGAAAATTCTATAACTTCCATCTAAGCATCTGTAAGAGAGAATTTCGTAATAGATTACGTAAAAATCCGCATTTTGGGTCCAAAGTGGTCAAAACATCAAGAACCATCGGAAAATTATATCATCTAGTGACATCTACCATGTGAGTACGCGAGTGATACAAATTTTCGATCGGTAACACGTCGCTGCTCTTGCTACGCTGAACGACTGACGCACTAGATGATGTCATTTTCCGATGGTTATTGAGGTTTGGACCCAAAATACGGATTTTTACGTAATCTATTACGAAATTCTCTCTTACAGATGCTTAGTTGGAAGTTATAGAATTTTCTCTGACACCTTCGAATTTTCCGTAAATGTCGGAGTTATGCATAAATTATAATATTCCCGGCGTGAAATTTAATCTCCGGCGCAGCCATATTATCTGCAGTAACAATCTCTATCAGATAGTATTCTTGAAGTTTCGCGACCACTTTGGACCCAAAATACGGATTTTTACGTAATCTATTACGAAATTCTCTCTTACAGATGCTTAGTTGGAAGTTATAGAATTTTCTATAACACCTTCGAATTTTCCGTAAATGTCGGAGTTATGCATAAATTATAATATTCCCGGCGTGAAATTTCAATTTAACTGTCATCTCCCGTACAGCAATATTGTCTACACCAATCAGATACCTCGATACATAAGACACGCCCATTGGTGTAGCCACACAAATTTTAAAGTTCGTTTATGCAATGCCCTTAATTTAAAATCTTAGATCTCCCCTGAATTCTTTAAACTTTAAACTTTTGAACTTTCTTTAAATAACTTGAAATCTGTTTATATTGGTTTATATTTTCCTGAAATCCTTTAGGAAATCTTGATATCTTTGAAATCTTAGAAAATATCTTAAAATACTTTTAAATTCCCTACAATTACTTCAAATTCCTTAAACTCTCCTTAAATTTCATAAAATTACTTGAAATCTTCTAAAAATCCTTTAAATTTCTTTAATATTATTAAAAATCCCTTCAAATACTTAAAAAAAATTTTTAATAATCTAAAATCTTGAAACTCTCTTGAACTATTTTGAAATTCTTTAAAAATTTCTTAAAATCACTTATTGTTTCTATATAATTAATACCTCTTTTTTATAATAGAACTTTTTGTTCTCAGAAAATTAAATGTTTTAATAATCAAGTATTGTGAATAATAATTTCGTAGAATATTTTTTTAATCCTGTTGGGGTATTGACCAGTTTTTGTTAGATGGGGAATTTACTAGGGTATTTACTGAGCGCCTTGTCAGTTAACCTGGTTAGGGCTACATCAGAGGTAGGGAAAACTGACCAGGACCCTGTTAGAACGCTATCAAAATTTATGCACAGGTTTCAATCTATAATGTTACTTTTGTAATATCTTCTCAGTTCAACTTTAATAGGATCTTTTTCGATATTTCGTGCGACTAGTGCACAGTTTTCTATTTTCATTTATTTTTCCTCACAGGGGAAGCTATTTAGTGGTGACGAAAACCATTTTAAAAAAAAAAATGTTCTTTTTTTTCAGCATATTTTAAGGGAAATATATCTAATATAATGCCTTAATGTAATTTACAGATCACTTTATTACAATTGTAAAATGTTGTATAAAATAAGTGATTTCAGGGTAATTATTTCGAATATAGCCATAGGGGAATGTTCGTCCACTCATCGAAATACATATTATAGGTTAGAGGCATTTTTTTCTACGCGTGATAGTTTCCAAAAAAATCGGTGATAATCGATTTTGATAAAAAATAAAATCATAAAAGGAGAAATTATGCTGAACGGAAATCATGGTAAAAGGAAATCATTTTAAAGGGAGATCATAGTAAAAGGAAGATATTGTAAAGGGAAATCATGGTAAAAGGAAATCATTGTAAAGGGAAATTATGGTAAAGGGCAAACATTGTAGATGAAAATCATAGTAAAGGGAAATCATGATAAAAGAAAATCATTCTAAAGGAAAATCACGGTAATGGGAAAAAATTGTAGAGGAAAATCATGGTAAAGTGAAATAATTGTAAAGAGAGATCATTGTAAAGGGAAATTATTTTAAAAGGAAATAACTGTAATGGGAAATCATGATAAAAGGAAATCATTGTAAAGGGATATCACTGTAAAGGGAAATCATGGTAAAGGGAAATAATTTTAAAGGGAGTTCATGGTAAAGGGGAAATTATCATGAAGAGAAATAACTGAAAAGGGAAATCATTGTAAAGGGAAATTATGGTAAAGGGCAAACATTTTAGATGAAAATCATAGTAAAAGAAAATCATGGTAAAGTGAAATTATTTTAAAGGGAAATAACTGTAATGGGAAATCCTGATAAAAGAAAATTATTCTAAAAAGAAAATGGTAATGGGAAAACATTGTAGAGGAAAATCATGGTAAAGGGAAATAATTGTAAAGAGAGATCATAGTAAAGGGAAATTATTTTAAAGGGAAATTACTGTATTGGGAAATCATGTTAAAAGAAAATTATTGTAATTATGGTAAAGGGATATCACTGTAAAGGGAAATCATGGTAAAAGGAAATCATTGTAGAGAGAAATCATGGTAATGGGAAGACATTTTAGAGGAAAATCATAAGAGTCAATAAACCTTCGTCTACATGAGACGAAGGTTTATTGACTCCTATTAGCTAAGAATGATTATTATTATGAATGTATAATTGGCTTAACAAATCTGCTCTTATGGTAAAGTATTACATGCCTTTAATGAAAAGTGTAATCGTGTCAAAAGGAAATTATTTTAAAGTAAAACTATGGTAAAAGGAAATCATTGTAATGGAAAATCGTGGTAAAGGGAAATAATGGAAAAGGGAAAACATTGTAGAGGAAAATCATTGTAAAAGGATTTAATTCTAAAAGAAAATCATTGTAAATAGTAAAAGGTGAAGCGATGTATCATTTTCTTGGAAATTATCATTCGTAGAAAAAAATGGTTGCAGCAAGAAATGTTTATTTTAATAAGAT
Source organism: Synergus itoensis (assembly GCA_904066005.1). Taxonomy (NCBI): domain Eukaryota; kingdom Metazoa; phylum Arthropoda; class Insecta; order Hymenoptera; family Cynipidae; genus Synergus; species Synergus itoensis. Next base: position 4,996 of record CAJFCP010024793.1, on the reverse strand, counting down.
CTGTAACTTTTGTTAAAAACATTTTTTCAGATTTTGCATTTTGTTTGAGATAAATGCAAATAACCATGATTTTTATGGTTTTCTAATGGTTTAGCCACGAAAATCGAATAGTCGCCAATTTTCACTATCATATTCGTCAGCAGCGCATAAAAATGCATAAGTAGACGTAGTATGAAATAAATCGGAGGTGTTGCTTTTTCGAAGCTTCACCCAAATTTTCTAACTGTATTCACGCCTGTATTCACACTGTGTTTCTTTTGTCTTTTTATGGATAATCACACATTTTTTTTTTTTCTTAGTGTGTGATGATAAAATAATAAGAAATTATAAGGAAAAGGAGTACGTCAAAGGACAATGCCTAAAATATCAGTATTCTTAACCCTTAAACTGCGCACTGGGTGTGCAGACACCCAGAGGCAGTATAAAAGTGAAAATTGTGGAAATGGAATTGAGAGGGGAGTAGTGGTAGGGGTCAGGAAATTTTTTTAAATTCTTAAAATTTTTTTATTTTTTGTCATCTTATGAAATATATTTTATTAATATATTTACTGTTTTTTACCTAATTAAAATATTAACCCTTGTGTGCACCCAACTTTACCCACGTTGTCTGCACACGCAGGGTACCCGTGTACCCACCTCTCTTTTTTTTATTTTTTTAAATATTTATGCGATTCAAAATTTTTTCTTGTGGATTATTTCAATAAATCAACATCAGAGGTGGGTACGAGAGGTATTTTCAAAACAAAATATATACTGTAGCTAATTTAAAAGGACAAGAGAAGAGAAACAAGAGAAGAAGTTTGCGCGATCGCTATAGTCAGTCATAAACATTTTCATATGTGTAAGTATAATACTTGTTGTAATTTATTTTGTTTCTACGATAATTTACTTCATATTTAACGTTACCAGTGTTTGACGTTATGACGTAGTGACAGTGTGTAATATGAACAATGTCTTTTTAATTTTTCATGTACAAGTAGTGGATTAAATATTTTAAAGTTATGGAGGAATTATCCAGGGCTGAATTTTTAAGGTAAAATATAATATAAATTTATTAGTTTCATCTTCTTTTTTTCAAGAAACTAATTTCTCTCTGTTTTTTATTGAAAAAAATAATAATGAATGAATGTTGTTTTAGATTGAATGCCGCACAGAGAGAAGCTTTTTTGAATGAGTTGTTAGGAGATGAGGATAGCGATTCGGTTGTAGCGTCTGATAGCGAAGACGAGAACTGGCTACCAAATAATACACCCAAGCAAGTAGCTTCTGATAGCGATGAATGTCTTGCAGATTTAGATGGTCAAGGAAGGTCAAATGATGAACTTATCGAAGGTATGTAAGATTTGCAATTGAATTATCGCAGCATGAAATGAAAAATATAACTATTATTTACAGTTTAATCTTACACGTGATTTTACATTCTCAGTTGACAGTAACAATTGAGCGAGGAACTTGCAAAAACACGAATTGAAGATCGATCACAGAATATGCAAGTGATGCGCAATTACACAACCAAGATCGCTATTGAGAGTGTTATCGGGCAACAAATAAGACTTCCGGTGGCTGGTCCAGCTAAACGAGATAAATCTGCAAGGAAGAAAGTAGTCGGCTCCTGTCACATTTGCTACAAACAAGCAATCAAGAAAAGAAGAAAAACACAGAAGTCCTGCGCCACATGTGATAAGCCTGTCTGCGATGAACATTCAACAAATTATCCGAAATGTGAAGAATGTTAACAATAAAGGTTTTTTTCCATTTTAAATTTCATGTATCTTATCATTACTCAACCCATTTCACGCATGTAAGTCAAATATCTTGATAAAAAAAAATTAAATCCATTCAGAATTGAATTTTTTCTATGGTGGGTACACGGGTACCCTGGGTGTGTCCACCAGGAAGGTATACTTCGAAGTAGATTATTTAAAAAAAAAAAAATTTTTTTAATGACTTTTAAGCACGGTTCGCTTACAAATGAACCAAATGAGGATTACCTGGAGGCCGAAAGTGGAATTTTTATTTTTATTTAAGTTACATGCAAAAATGTATCATGGTGGGTACACGGGTACCCGGGTGTGCACACAAGGGTTAATATCAAGCTTGAACAGCTGTATTCCTGACAGCCTGATGATTTCATTTCACCCATTGATAGGTAAAAAATATGAATTCTGAACAGTTTTTTCTTCTGAAATAAGTTATGGTACATCCAGTGCGCAGGTAACGGGACGCCAGACAATATGCGCAGTCAGAGGGTTGAAACAGCATTTAACTAATTTCATTTATTTAAAAAAACAAGTATTTTTTCAATTAATTATTATTCTATGTTACAATGACTAATTTAACTAATGTTTGTAATTACTCAACGATATATTACAGGGTTTTCAGTTTTCCAGAACGGTAGCGAAGGATCCCCTTTTTAATTATTTATAGTTATCATTGAAGTAAAAGTAATTATTAATTTTCTAAAAAACGAGAAATAAAAAATTGGGCAACTATCCTCGGTCTCCCCTATATAATTTCGATACAATAAATTTTTATGTAATAATTATATACTTATTTGTACGTGTACATTAAAAACTTTTTTGACGTACTCCTTCGGAAAATGCTTGGAAAAGGTGTTTATTCGGAGTTTGTTCGAAGAAGGTGCTTGTTCGGCGAAATTGTTTATTTCTGTTTGGAATTAAATTGAATATTGTATTTGAAGGATTGTTCTTTGTTGTGATTTTTGCATTGAATCAACGATAATTATTCTTGATCTATCAACAAATACAGTTGGAAATTAATCAAGGATATTAGAAAAATCTTTGAAACTGAGATTTGCTGCTTAATTTATTTCAAGAATCAATATTAATTAATCAAACTTATAATTCGTTAAATAACGGATATCAAGTATTTGAATTAATTTGACAGAGATTTGAAATTTATAATTGATTTGACGCCGTACATGAAATCAGAAAAATAAAAGTAAGTGATTTTAATAAAAGAACTAGTTTAAAAAATTGTGTACAAAACTTGGATTCGAATTTTTATCATTCATCCGAATTTCTAAACGTTAAGTTCGTTTTCCGCTCATGACCTTACGCTAAATATATGAAGATTCACTAATTGGACATTCAGCTGACTATTGCCAAAATAAAAATTACGTTATCCATATATATTTTAGTTATGTTTTATTAAATTTTTCAGTTATATATAAATTTATATTTCTGTTTGAATGATAAATTTTTTGACGTGTGAAAATTTCAATTTCAATTTCAATTTATTCATTTCTGGAACAAAATAGAAAATTTAACAATGGGGTGAAAGAAAAAAAAATTTGATTTTTAAAAGTCATATTCTTTCCATTTAATTTTTATAAATATATATATAAATCCCAAATGAGAAGAGGGTACTATTTTTGTTGCACCAGGATTAGTTATAGTAAAATCTATTGGCTTACCTTTTCCACTATTATGACAGATTTTGAACATTTTCTAAGTGTTGATAATAATTGTCCATGTCTACATAATAATAAACTTTAGGTACAAAGTCTTTTTTTATCACAAACTTGAACTTTCTAATACTTATAACTTAGAACACATATTCACGACGATCAAAATTATCGGTCGTTTACTGTAAGGGGATGATTTCGCGAAAGACAATGAAAGTGATAAACACAAGTAGAAAGTAAGGAAGGTAGAAAAAGCTCGAGGGTGAGTAAGTGGGTCACGGGAGTTTATTAAAGATTAAAGTCACTTAATAATGGAGATGTATATAAGAGTGTATTTAAATTTTTCGAAGAAAAATTATGAATAATAAATAAGACTCTCAACATAATTTATATAATAGATAAACTAAGTCTTTAACTTTCCTTAATAACGTATTTTTTTTTTGTTCATATAAATATCTTACTCAAATACCTTACTCAAACTATAAATAAAGAAGATAAAATGAGATTTGATTGATTCTTTCTTTCATACTGTGACATCATTTTATTTACAACATTTGAATTTATAATCTCTCATTATTACGTACAAAAAAAACTTGGAGCTCTTTCCTAATTTGACTTCATTAATTTTTATATTAACTTATTGTTGAGTATATTTAACAGCATTTGACGAAAGTTCTGAAAGACAGCTTTTTAAAAATAGTGTGTATGGAATTAATAAATGGAATTAATAATAGTAAAGATGGAAAATCAGGATGCAAGCTTGATAAAGTTTAGGAGTAAACCGAATCTAAATAAATGATGTAGCGCTAGAGCAAAGTCAAAGTCAAAGAAGAAACTGTAGGATGGAGTCCTGCCATCTCGATGAACCGTCGGGCGGGAACTGTACAGTCGAGCGTCGCATCGTCCGCGTCGGCGTCCTATATATCTACAGTACCATTTTGAGCATGTATGTACACATACGTAAAATCCGCCTATCTTTGATATGCGTACGCGTCTTCTTTTCGAATCTGAAGATACATAAGTACAAAGATTCGTCAGCGTCACTCATAACATTCGTATGTGAAATTTTTCAGCAGCTATCGGTTAAATTAAAACGCTTAAGGGCATGCTCTTCGGCGACATTATGAAATTTTTTTTCGACGTCACCACGGCCAAGTGCAATGATAAATCGATTTGAAACTTTGGAATATAGGAACGCACACACTATATTGCGTTTTGACATTTATTTTGAGTAATAATTTTGAAAAAAAATTTCATAATGTCGCCGAAGAGCATGCCCTTAAGGGGTATAGCCACAGTATAATTTTCAAAAAATCGATGTTTTTGGCTTAAACGATACTTTAATATTATAAAAAATAAGCTACTAATCAATTTATAACGAAAAATTTTTTTTTACCAATTTAAAACGTATAACGTGAGGCGCCTAAAGAACGTGCTTCAAAAAGCAATAACAGAAGTTGACCATTTTGTTTGAAAAAAAAATATAATATATATTTTCAAATTTCACGATGTTGGAGTTTTATATAGGGGAGAGCAGGGCACAGAGGACCGGCGGGGCACAGGGGTTCG
>CAJFCP010024791.1:6435-16854 GCA_904066005.1 Synergus itoensis | reverse complement strand
CAAACAAATAACTGAAAAATTAAAACTTCACCTTGCAGTAACGATGCATAATTTCGCTTTTCCTTTCCTTGATTTCGATTATATTTTGAATTTCTAAAGGTGTATATTTTGATCTACAAGGCATTTTATTCCTAAAAATTGGCAAAATATAATTTATCAACATTTTTAAATCGCTATCATGTGTTTTCTTTTTCTCTGTTGAATCTTTGTCTCCTCTTGCAGCTGCAAATTTGTACAGCGAATGTATAACTGCGATCAGCTCTTCCCTACTGAATAAGGTTAAAATGTAATTCTACAATTCTACATTATTTTACCTTCTCTTTTGGAAAAATATCGTTGTAGATTTTTTCGTTTTGAATATCTTTTTTCAAGAATATTCCGAAATTCGGAGTTTTCTAATAAGGAAATTATGCAGTAACCATATCTAATTTTTTTTCCCACTATATCACATGCCGAGCATTCTGACCAATCAGTCCATGATGAGTATACTTTTAAATTGTACTCTGATATAATCGTGGGTGGTTGGCTGTGAATTGCTTTTGGAGCTTCGTTTGAACGCACAATAATAATTGGTTCTGATCCATTGTCGACGTGAAGATAATAAGGAGCTGCAATAGTATCTCCTAATTGACACCAATATTCACCAGCTTCGTCTAACTAATATTCAATTAAAAAATACATTTTTAGGTATCTGAATAAAATCTCAATTGATAAAATCATCAGAATCCTTTTAAAGGCTGTTGGGTTCAAGTTGAAATAATAGGTATTTTTTTATATAATAAAAGGTATTTTTTATAAATAATAGGTGTTTTTTATAAATAGGTATTTTTTCGCTCTATAGTTCTATTCTTTTTTGAAATAGAAGTATCCACAATTATATTTAAAATATGAATACCGCTAGAGAGAGAAAAAAATATCTAATAATAATCTTTGTAGATTTTTTTATTAATATTTAAAAATTTTTTACTTGAATGCTATACAAGCGCAAGTTCGCATCTGGTGAAATTAATAAATGCTCTGTGAAATATATTTTCTCATTTACAGAATTGGGATTAGTGCTGCTGTTAAAATACCATTCGATTGCCTCAATGTTGTGCATTTCTGCTGGAGATATGCAGAGCTGACATTTTAATCTAAACAATGATTATTTTTGTTTTAGAGCCTGCTTTTTATATAAAAGCCGAAATCAAATTTGCTATAGTTTTTTCTGGATTTTAAAACGATTGTCAAAATAATCTTAAAAACGTTGGACCCAAGTGTTAAACTCAAAATTCCATTCTCCGTTTTACTCAATGAAAGTTATAGATAAATATTTTTTTGCTCTGTAGCGCTAATCTTTTTTTCAAATATAAGACTGCATACAGAGCGAAAAAATATTTAATTTCGATACTTTTTACATAAAACGAAGAATTCAAAATCTCAACTTCAAAATTTAATATTTTTATTTTTCTTAAAAAATATTTGAATTAGATATTTTCTCGCTCTGTGCGCACAATTCTAGTTAAAAATTGATTAACTCTGCATAGGGAAAATGTTTTAAATTTAATATTTGTAGAGTAAAATGAGGAAATCGAATTTTTAAGTATGAATTTGGATTCAACTCCCTTTATTTTTACATTACTGATGTTCCTTCCAGAGCCATTAAAGCAATCGGAAGCATCGTTTTTTCGGGTCCAGTTTCTGTATATTGATTTTTCAAACACTTATAATAATCATCCCATTGTTCTCTATGTATTTGTCTCAAAGTGGAATTCGCTCCCGGGTATTCGTATTCATTAACATCCAAAAAAAGTTCATACCCTTTTAAGAAAATAATTTTCTAATTTTCGGTTAGATATCTTCTAATTAATCTTATCAATTAATTTATTACCTTCATTTCCTTTAAGCGCCGTATTAATTTGCTTTTTTAAAACATCAAATCTAGTCTTCATCTTCGCTTTAGTACTGAAACAAATTCCTAATTGAAATAATGTTAAAAATACTGACCAAGATCTTTTCATTTCAGTATTATATTTTATAAGAATAATTAATTATTAAATACGAAATTACAAAATATTGGTTATAAATCATTAACGTGATTCAACTGTTTATTAGATTCATTTCACATTTTACCAACTTCATGTTTCATATGAACTTTTTTATTTATTATTACATATTTGTATTACGTAAAAGCGATAAAAAAATCACCTTTATAGAATCAAGAACTATTTAATAATCTCACTATGAATAAAAAACCTTGTATCAGTGCAAAACCGATAGTTTTAATCCGAGAATCAAGAGCAGAGATCCTAGAAAAGGAAAAAATGAAAATTCGTCAATTTATGAAAAGTCTGCAAGAAGAGGCGAAAAAAGCTAGATTTCTCGCTTTATACGAAATTGTTTCCAATGGAAAAATTTATAAGAAAAGTATTCAACAATATAAAGAGGAATTTAGAGATCGCAAACTCAATGATAGTAATTTTATTATCATGGAAAAAGATAATCCACAAACCTCTAAACAATCATCATTGCCAGAAATAAAAAATACAAATAAAAATTACGATTCGCAAAAGCGAAAATGTCAATTTGAATTTCAGGATGTCTCTAATTTTAGTTTGAAAAATATTGGTAATAGGAAATGAATTAATGTTTAAATTTAAATATGGCCTAAATATCTGATTTAATCTAAATCACAGATAAATTGCGGAAGAAAAATTTGGCTGAGATAGAAAACGCAAAAAAATTAGATATCTTGAAGCAAATAAGTGTTGAAAAAAGAATAAGATCGATGGCATTGTGATCGATAATCCATCATTATAGGAGATATTTTAGAATATAATTAATTAATTATGCATGATTTAAGGTAAATTAATATTAAAAAACTGAATGAAATGTCTTCTTTTTTTAATCTAATTTTTTGTAATCCTTTTAAAAACACTTTATATAAATAATTTTTTTAGCCCGGGAAATGCCGGGTAAATTTCTTCTAGTTTGCCTATATATATATTCAATAATATAAATCCTAACTGTTTCCATTTTTTTTTAGGAGAACAACAATATTTCTGGTTATTCAAATCCTGAATTAGACATGATCAGCAAGGACATTGCTGAATTAGCTCGTGAAAGACATACGATGGAGCAAGACATTGCTCAAAAGGAAGCGGATATCAAGATAAAAAATGGAGAAATCAAAAGTCTGCAAAGCGAACTTGATACATTAGCCGCCACTTTAAAACAACTGGAGAATCAAAAGGGCGAGGCACAAAAGAGATTAAACGATCTAAAGGTTCAGGTAAAGTATCGATTGTTAATTAAAATCTTTAGCTTGCTTGCCAAAGTTGCAGCTTGGCTTTCGCGAAGCAGAAATAATACTTATTATGAATATGGGAAAACTTCTGCATGACTGCAAGAAGAATGGCCCTTTTCGAATTTGTCATTTGATTTATTTTCAATTTTCTATTTTTATTTTCAACTTCCCTTAATTACAATTCTATTTTATTTAGACCTGATTTAGTTAAATTTGTATTTAATCAAATTTTCAGCGACGGAAATTTATTATGTTATTATTATTTTATATTTTATCCTATTTTATTATTTTATCCTTTTTTCGTTGTATTAATTGTTTTTGTTATCCTTCTTTTGTTTGTTATGTTTGGTTTGTAGAGAGCGGAAGTAGATAGAGAGTTGAGTGAAATCGAGATCGAGATACGGGAGGAACAGCAAAAGGTACATTAAAATTCAAGATTATTGAATATATATTCAGTTTCTCTCCTTTGTTATTCGTACGCTAGGAGTGGCAGCTATGCTAGTGCAATTACCGCTTCATGTGCATAAGACGTTTCATAAATCATGAATGCAGAATGTGACATTTTCCGATTTTATCCTTTTAAGTTTTTTTTTAATCTTTACTGAGTTTATTTAATTATTGATTTACTTAACAAAAAATTTTCATTTCAATATTGTAGTCTTCATCAATCAAAAGTGTATCTAATTAATCTCGAATTGTTTCTAATCCATTATATATACACCCACAAGAGCGATGACTGATTGAGTAACCGAAATGTTTGACCCCTTCCTGATGAGATAGGAGGTTTGGGTTTTTTTCAATCGATTTTACGATAGATGTTATTCCAACCGAAAAATTATCAAAATTTTTCGGTTGGAATTATCAAAAACGGTTGGAATAATAATCTTTGTAATAACATTAAATTATTTTAAATCATTGTAAAATCATTCCTCTAAAATATTTTTTAAAAAATGTAATTATTTTAATAAAATATATCATTCTAAAATGAATGAAAATCCCACTCCTTCACCCATAAATCACCAGATTTAAGGGTGAAGGAGTGGAAAATTGGCGATTTTAGGGAAAAATGTCTTCTTTTCACCCCAACCAATAAAATCGGCAAGAGATTAATAAAAACTAGGGATGCCTTGTAAGCACACATTCTCATCACACTTCACGCACTTGCATTCGCTTAACAACCTTCATCGCTGCTGTATTCTTTTATTTAAATCACTTCAGTTTCAAATGAAGAAGAAAACTAATTTACTTAAGGTTCTATCGACCTTAAGGAACACATTCTCATCAGACTACTACTTTATATTTTATTTAAACATTATATAAATATGTTAAACCTCGGTCCGGGACTGCTTATTCAGATATTACAAAATAAAGATAACATTTTGATGATCATGATTTGCGATCGCTTCTTTTAAAAAATATTTTTCACGATTAAAACGAAAAAGAACCATTATATCAAAAAATGGACAAGAGATAATTTTTAGATCTTTTTATGATCAACAATTTAGTCCTCATAATTTTTTATTTATTTCGCGTTATTTGATTAAAAATTTGGATTTTTGCTTTTTCAAGAAAATTCAAAAAGTTGTTATGCCAGTCTTGTAGAACGTTCAAAAAGAAACATTTTTTATCCTTAGACTTTTTTCATATCGTGCGTTATTTGGCTTGAAATCTAAATTAAAAATTTTTTTTTTAATTTTTGAAATGTTATAAGTCTGACAATTTTTGTTTTATCAAAAAAAGTCAAAAGGATAAATTGTTTCTCTTTCTGGGTACTACAAACAACCGTCAATTAAATTTGTAAATTATAGAAAAAAAATTTTTTTTTAATTTTGAAAATGCTCTAAATTTTTTAATTTTCATCCAAACTGGCTGGCTAACAAACTTGACCTTCATTTTAGGGTACTAAAAGAGTATGCCAAAGGCCAATACAATCGGTCAAATCCTTCGAAAGATATCGTGTTCACAAAAAAAATCTACAGACAGACAGACATACAGACACATTGATAAAACCTTGTTTTTCGGGTTCAGGGGGTCCCAAAACGTGGAGATTTGACAAAAAATGGGGGGGTCGAATTTTACATAAATATAATACATTCTCTCTGATGAGAATGTAAAAAGCAAATATAAAACAAAGAGGTGAAAGTGGGGAACGGATAATTGAAAGATTTTTCACGGCAAACAGTAGAGGTAAATCTGCCATGATAAAGAAGCATGTTAATTAAATTAGAAATAAAATTATATTGTATTTAATCAATACGTAAAGACATAAATTAAAAAAAAATAATAATTGAATAATAATAATTGAATAGGTGGATAAATTGAGACAACAAGCAGCAGAGCAGGAAACTGTCTTGCGCTCCCAGGAGGAGGAGTTAAACTCGAAACGGCAAGAATTGGAGGGTCTTAAGCAGGAAGAACAACAACTAGAATTACAACAAACGAAAAGCAGGGACCAATTAAATGAATTAACGAAAAATCTACAGGATACGCAACTCCAAATTAGCCAAGCTAAAGTAAAAATTACTCACCTAGAGGAACAGCAAAGACAAATGAGTGATGCAATCGCTCTTTACGATTCTGCAATTGCAGCCGGGGATGTGAATATAGTGTCGGATACTAGTCTACATTACAAACCAGAAATCGAAGATTTATTAGAGTTAGAACTTTTCTTGTTAACAGTAATCAGAGTGTCTACTAACCGGGAAAATTGGAAATCTAATTTAATCTTATGATATTTAAAATTTAAACAGAAAGTGATATTATTATTCAGAGTTTGTATCTAGTTGTATAATTAGGAACCTTTATAAATTACGAGGGATTTATCACTCGAAAGCTTTTCCAGATCCAAAATTGTCTTTTTGGAATTTTAAGGGATTTGAAAAGTTTTTGAATGGAATTTAAAGGTTGTCGTAGAATCTAGAGGAATTTAAAAGTGTTTTAATAATTTTATAGGATGCAATATAAGATTTATATGATATTAAGAGATTTTTTAATAATTTTAAAGGATTTCGTGGAATTTTAAATCTTTTTCAGTAACTTTAAAGTTTGTGAAATTTGGGAGATTTCAAGCGCTATAGAAATTTCAAAGAATTTCATGGAATTTGATAAAGTATAAAAATATTGTAAATATAATTAAGTATAATAAGATACCGCAACAGTTAAAATTACACGCGGGTCAACTTTAAATGTGTTTTATTTTTATATACTTCTATTAAAAGATTAAAAATTTGCAACTGGGAAATAACCGGGAATTAGAAGGATGAAAATTAGTAGAGGCCCTGAGTAATGTTTTACTTTACTTCTATTATTCTACATTTTTAATATTTGTTTATAATTTCTCAATAGGGAAGAAAGACGAAGTTCTGCACAAGTAAATGGAATACAGAATACAGGGGACGCGTTCTCAAGTACAAATGGTAATGGGGGAGGTTTTGGCGAAGATCCTTTCGCGTCTAATAAGGCTAAGGATGCTTTTGAAGATGGCGATCCATTTGGCGGAAGTGCCTTTTCATCTCAAGGCGCAACTGTAAGGAATTTTTTCTGTGATTTGAGGAGTCACTCATATTTTTACTTTTACTTATATATTTATTTATTTATTGTTGACAGGGTGGTTTCGAAAATGATCCTTTCACGTCATTTAATAACCAAGGTGCTATTAAGCAAGATGCTTTCGATCCATTTGGAGACAAAGGAGGTGCAAACAAACCAGTTGGCGTAAGTTAATTTCAAATTGCAATTATTTATATAGTTTTTGTCTTTAAAACTAATTTGATCTATTTTTTGGGAATAATTGGTAATTTGAGTTTATTTAGTCAATGAATCTTGTTCTTCAGATATCCAAGGATCCCTTTGGAGACGATCCCTTCGCAAATCTTCATGCACCCACACGACCTGAAAGCCCTAGTCCGGCTCTTCCGCCTAAAAAAGCGAAGCAACCACCACCAAGGCCAGCACCTCCACGTCCTTCTTCGGGACCTTCAGGACCTTCTGGACCTTTGCGAGCTGCTCCGGCACCGCCGGTTCCTTCACCAACTCCTGATTTATTTGCAAATGCAAATTCTGATCCTTTCGCTGCTCAACAACCAGCAATGGATAATAATAACGGAAACAGTTTTGGAACTGGATTCGCTGATTTCGCAAATTTTGATTCCAAGGTAAGGATACTGGTTTTTTGAAATTTTATGTCGTTACAATTTATGATTTCGTGAATCACATGTGGTTTCATTTACACGTTTTGTCCATTGTTCATTAAGGGTATGTGATACTTTACCATAAAAGTAAATTAGTTAAACCAATTATACATTCATAATAATAAATATTTTTAGCTAATAATAGTCGAGAAACCTTCATCTCATGTAGAGAAAGGTTTATTGACTCTTATTAGCTCAAAATATTTATTATTATGAATGTATAATTGGGTAAACTAAATTGCTCTTATGGTAAAGTATCACATGCCCTTAATTCCAAAAAAAATTTCTTTCCTTTCACTACCAAATCCTTTATTCCTTATGATTATTTATTATGTGATTTTTTATCATTCATTTTTTAATATCAGCTTTTTATTATGCTCTGTTCTTTCAAAACGTGGGAAACGAAAAGAGAATTTTATTTAGATTTTACACTGCATGTAAATGTATTATATGTATATTATAATTTATGTATTCAAACAATTTTATTTATTATGCATTAATTTTCCAACGTTTTGAGTGATTATAGATTATATTTTTTTAGATAATTTACTCATTATCCTTTGTTTTAAATTTAGGTAGAAGCTGTTCGATTTTCAGTTTTTCCACTGATTTGACTCTTGGAGCATGCAGTCAACACGATTAATTTCTTTAGTGTATTTGGTATATTTGTGCATTTTATTTGTTTCTTGTTGTTTTTTCCTTAAATTCTGTGGGTTAATGAAGCCAGACATTTTTCAGAGTGTCTTCATTTCCCCATAGAATTCTGGGAATTGTCCAGGGTTATTCTGAAGATAAAACATAGAGTGTTGGCTTGAACGGATAAACCGGAAAACAATTAATAACAAAGTGCCTACTAACCGAGAAATAATCGGGAATTGAAATGAAATCGGAAAATAAACGGGAATTAAAATAAATCCAGCTTAGAAAGTCGAATCAGGAATCGTATTTACAATTTTTAAAAAATTGATAACGTCATACAAAGTTTATACCCAATCAGGCACGTACCCGGGGGGGCGAGCCCCCCCCCCCGAAATTTCAGAAAGTTCAGTTTTTTGTAAATTTTTACGCATGATATTCTGAAGAATAACAAGATATGCACAAAGAACCAACCAATACAACAATTTTGCTATTTTTTCATTCAGCAAAACATTTGTGCTATATGTATAAACAATTATCGATATTCGATGATATTACTTTTGAATCTGTGGGCCCCCCCTTCCCGAAACAAAATCCTGGGTACGGGCCTGTACCCAATTACAAAATTTGGACCGTTTATAAATTACGAGGGGTTCATCCCTCAAATTTTGAGTGTATTCAAGATTCACACATTTCAAGAGGTTTCAAAAGATTTCAAGAGATTTCACAGTTTATTCCAACTAAATAAAGTTTATTTTAATTTTAAAAGATTTTTTTAAGTATTTAAGAAAATTAAAAATATTTCAAGATATTTAAAAATATTTCATAGAGTGATAAACCAATCGATAAGTTACAAAAATATTTTGTATAAACATAATTAAGTATAATAGGATACCTCAATACGTATAATTACACGCAGGACAATTTTAAAAGTATTTAATTTTTACTTTTATTAAAATATTTAAAATTTACAACCGGGAATTTGATGGGTAAAAATTTGTAGACACTCTAAATAAGTTTTATGAAGCTACAATATTTAAATGTTTTGCCATCGAGTCAATGGAAACTCTAGTCCATTCATGGTGTCTACTGTGCGGAAATTTAAGAAAATCTGGTAATTGTCTAGGAATTTAAAAAATTCGGGAATTGTCCTTGAATTTATTTTTGATGCGGGAAGTGGATTTCCGATTTGAAAAAGCTTTCTCGAACAATCAATCTAAATATTTTTATTTGACACTTGCAATTTTTGTTAAATCACTTGAAATCTTTTGAATCATTTTCAAATCCTTTAAAAGGAATCTTTAAAATCCTGTAAAATCCTTAGGAATATCTTAAAAAGACTTGAATTCTTATAAATCCTGTAAAATATCTTGAAAATGCTTAAACTCTTCTGAATTTTTTTGAAATATCTTCATCTCCTTTAAAAACATTTTAAATCTTTCGAAATTCGCTAAAATCCATTGAAATCTATTAAAATCCTTGTAAATTTTCTAAACTCTCTTAAAATCTTTTAAAAATTCTTAAAAATTTTTATTTTTAAAAATTCCTTGAAATTCCTTAAAATCTTAAAACTTGATCCCGTTATATTTTGTTGAATTTTATTACATTATGTTTTGAATCCCATTTAATTCTGTTGAATTCCGTTTTATTTTATTAATTGGATTAAAATTAAATTCTCTTGAATTCCATTCAATCTTATTCAAATTCACTGAATTCGATTTTATTTTATTGAATTTAATTGCATACCATTAAATTCTGTTAAATTCCGTTGAATTCCATTGAATTAGATTAAATTCTATTAAATTCCATTGATTATAACTAAATGTTTTCGTTCAGAATCGATTGAAATCTTTTAAAATCTGCACTAATTTTTTCTTACTTATAAATTGAAATTCTTAAAACTTATTTAAAAAATTTAAAAATATAGTTTTTAAATAAATTTTAATATTGCTCTGCATTATATGATGATTCTATCGTAAGAGGGGTCTTATATTTATAAGCAGGAATTAAAATTTAATTTCCCTGCAATTAAAATTTAAGTCATTAAATTATTTTACATGAAAATTCTTTTTTTTTTTTTTTTTTTTTTGTAATTTCAAACATCACAGAGAAATTTTCTCTCGTAATCCTATTCCGGCAATCTGATTCGTTGTCGCGTAAGTATCGATAGTGCTTTTCGACAATCGATACTTGCGCGCGCTCATTTGAATTTGATTTCATTAATTATCATTTTATCATGAGCCTAAACTCGAAATATATTGAAAATCTTGGTTTTAAAAAAGCATTTATATAGTAATATTTAAAATA
>CAJFCP010024785.1:0-11743 GCA_904066005.1 Synergus itoensis | reverse complement strand
TATGCTCTCCAAGTTTCAGTGCCTATAGTGCCCCACCTTCCCCTATAAATGCACCTTAATACGCGACTTTATAGAAATGCGCACGCATTTCAAGTTCTGGAATATAATAGTAACATTAAATAATAAATTTGTACTTTTGCAAACGATTGCACGGGAAAATTTTTCTTGGTGACCTTTTTTTAGGGGTTCTTGAAAAATTTGGAGGTGTCCTGGTTTTTTGTCCGACCCATCTGGTAACCCTGCCAAATCAGTTTTCTCCACTTAACCCTCTAAGTTCACTTTCAAAATCAAGCCCTAAGCACACAAAAAGTCATTATAAATCCCCAAACATCGAGACATAAAATTTTATAAAGGATTATTTAAATTTCACTTTCAAATTACATATTTTATTAAGTATTTTTATTGTACCGTTATTTTTTAATTTGGCGATTTTTAATGAATTTTTTTGTGCTTAGGGTATTATTTTAGGGGTGAACCTGGACGGATAGGTGGATAAAACTATTTCTGGTTTCTTTGGACATTAAATTGAACCACTTAAAACAATAAAATTTGAGGTCTCGAAGTTTGGGGATCTGTAATGGTTTTCTTTTGTGCTCGAAGTTGGGGAATTTATAATTATTTTTCGTAAAGTTAGGGGATGATTTTGAAGGTGAACCTAGAGATTTATGTAGATGAAACCTATTTTGGGCTTCTTTGGACATTAAATGGTACCCTTTAAATCTATAAAATAATAACTCATTCAAGAATGAGTTACATAGACTGCATTTGACTGTATGTACTTTAGAATCTGTACCTGAGAGTCTGTATCTTTACGTGTTACCCGATGGCTTGTCACGACAAAACTGGTAAAACTAACCTGTACTGAATGAGCTTTAGGCCCTGTTCCTATGAGTCATAAAAGATGGCACAAAGCACGAACCATTATCTCTATATACAAATTTTTAAATATCTCGCAATGTTCGTTGCAATTCCAACAGAAAGATTGAAATCGATTGCTTGTTTTATCAGTTTAGTAACATACATACACTCTAAAAAAAATTCTATTGATAGAATAATTACGTTCCTTTCAAAATGCATCCTTTGAAATTAAGCAGATTTATTTTATCTGAAAAAGGAATCGTTTCACTGTTAAAAAACTCATCTGTTACAAGGCTGTTGGAGGAACGGAGAAAATGTCATTTTTTGCAAAAATACTCGATTTTAAGTGCCGTTTGGCAGGTAAGTGTTTCTCGATGTTAAAAATGGGGCTTAGTATCTGTTTTTCGAAAAAAATAATTTGTTTGGCTAAAATGGAAAAGTTTCGGCTAATCTAATCTAAAACCTAACCCTAGCCGAAACTTTTCCATTTTAGCCAAACAAATTATTTTTTTCGAAATACAGATACAAAGCCCCATTCTTCACATCGAGAAACACTTTCCTGCTAAACGGCACTTAAAACTGTGTATTTTTGCGGCCTTAAAATCAAAAGTGAAAAGTGACATTTTCTTCTCCGTTGCTCTAACAGCCTTAAGTGCAAAACGAAAATAGTTTTACCGATAAACGATTTCTTTTGATTATGAAAAGAAATCTTTTAACTATTAAAGAATTGCATTTGTAGACTACTGGATGAAGTGCGCCTATGCATAAGTGATTGTACAATGTACAATTGTACATGTACATACATTATTTTAGTTTTAGTTTCCCCATCAAAGGAAATATTTTGACAGTAAAACGATAGCATTTGAAAGGAAAATCCTTTAACTGTTAAAGGATTTTCTTACATGCCTTTTTTGAATAGAAAGTCCCTTAACAGTAAAAAGAATCGTTTTACAGTCAATAGACTGTTTTTAGAGTGTATAGGGAAGAGTCGGGTATTATCAGCCACTTAAGCTCTTTTATTAAAAACTCAGCTGATAGTAAGAAAAATATTAATATAAAAGGTTATATATAATGGTAGGGCTTCTATCAACAATCTGCAAATAGAAATATAAGAAATAAACAAGTTGTAGAAGAAAATAAAGCGAGGTTATTAAAAAACAGTGTCGGGTAGCCCCGTACACCGCAAAATACTTAATATTTTTACATTTTTTTCGTAATTTATCAACGGGAAATTTATTTTTAAATTGATAAATGCCAAAATTTATGCATTTAAATATTATAGTAATATTTTATTGATATTAGACACTATTTATTGAGGTTATTTATGGTTAAATTTACCAACCTTTGACAGAAAACAATTAAAATCTATATGAAAAAATTTATCCGGGGCTATTCAACTTGAAATAAAACTGCTATAAATAATAAAATTAAATTAAATTAAATTAAAATAATTAAAATTTCTACCCACAAATAATGAATATTTTTCGCTGAAACTTGCTATAATTGCAAAGAACTTGGGAATATACATAAAATCAGAATTTTGATGAATTACATAATTTCCAATTTTGATATTATTGTTTAATTTATTGATATTTTGCCAACTTCATTAAATGTATATTTTATATTTTAATTGTATATCTTTTATTGATACTATATTTATGAGAAAATATAGTAACCATGGTCACTATATTTTACAATTCATTTGAAATGACTAATTTTGTAATTTGTTTATAATTTTTGTCATAAACTATTAGAAATATTTAGTTAATACAATGGCTTATTTTAATTAATCTGTGTCAAACATATTTTACGTCCATTGGATTTAAAAAATAACATATTTCTATGAAACAATTAAAAAAATTCAAATTGTTCATTAAAATGTTTATAACAATAGTAACTATTCACATATTTAAATTATTTCGTATTGAAATATTACTGTTCGGTTGTCTAGAGGAAGTTTTAATTGAAAAAAAATTTTTTCGTGAATGAAAATATGACTAAGTTTGGAATTTGTTTATAATTCTCGTTATAAACAATAAGAAATATTTATTTAATACAATTTTTTATTTTAAATAATCTGTTTCAAACATATTTTACGTCCATTGGATAAGAAAAGCAACATATTTATATGACAAAATGAAAAAAATTCAAATTGTTTATTAAAATTTTTTATAACAATAATAATTGTTAATGTATGGTCATTGTTTGTTACAAGCATTATTCTGATGTGATATTTCAACATTTTCAACCAACAAATATTTTTTGTACCATTGAGCATCTCATCCATGTATTTGTTTATATAATTTGTTTATAACAATTAGCTTCAAACTAAAATTAATTGCATATGTTCCTTATGAGTACAAATATTGATTCCAAGGCCCAGTTACATTATGACAGTCTTATATTCGGAAAAAAAAAATCACATTCTCAAAAAGTGTAATTTTTCCTGATTGTTTATTTATATAAATAATTATTCAGGCTTCAATTAAAAAATCCATTCGATATACGGTCTTGTAAAACTATTTCCGAGTAGTTTAAAAGAAAAAACGTCCAAATCGGTTGAGAATTGTAAGCTGTAGCCGATTTTGAACCCTAAAATCCCGATTTTGAACACTGTGCGGCGGCGGCCATATCTTTTTATAATATAACCCTAAATCTTATCTAACCCTAACCTAACCTAACCCTAAACCTTACCTATCCTAACCTAACCCAACCACGGATAATGAAATTATTTCATTAGAGATTTATTAAATTTTTATTTTAAAATTTTAAATATTTCTAAATTTTTTTATATTATTTTTATTTTATTTTTATTTTTTTTAATCACAAATTAATCGTAAACATTTTAAATGTGGCACCAAATTTTAAAATAACTCAAGGACAACAAATTAAAATCCTGGGAAGTCTATGAAATTGGTAAATAATTTAAAAATTAATCTTAAAAAAAAAGTTGAATCTTTATTGTAAATATATATTTTGTATATATTTTAAATTTTTTATAAAATTTCAGCATTTGTGTAAAATTTCAAAATTCCAGTCATATTACTTTACTTAAAGAAGAATCAATGAATTTTATGTATCCAATTAATACAATTTGTTTACAGTTTGAGATGCTATTATTGATTATTTCCACGTAGTGCATCTTGGAAACTTTTTCAAGATATAAACCAATTAATACAATTTGTTTAGAGTTTGAGATGCTATTATTGGTTACTTACACGTAGTGCATCTTTAAAAACTAATTTGCACAAAAACCACAGCAGGCTTTTTCTTCTTTTTGCTCCTCATATCGCAAAACTATTTGATTTATATAAAAAGTTAAAGGTACCCTATGAGCGACAAAAATTACCATATCTTTTTCTTCTAGGGTCTGTGAGACATGACATAGTCGTAATCTGGATAGTATGTTATATAAATATGTATCCATGGTTCAAACACCCTTAATAAACGAGAAACATTGAGTGGATGTAGCTTCGCTCGAGTCGAGTGAAGTAGCCTTGCTTTGGTCCGGTTGTGCCCGAGAAGCATAACAGTTCGCGAAGCATAACGCCACGAGCCATCGTATCCTCCTTCTAGATATACTTCGAGGGGGGCTCCCGCACACCGTTCGTCAATGCTAACGCACGCATACGTTTTCTGCGCGTGTACCTACCTACTTCCGCGAACTAGATCTCCAACTTAAGATATTAGGAACGCGTCGTTTTCTTCTTATTCTTCTTTTCGTTCTTTACCCTGCTTTTGTTTTTTACACTTCTACCTCTCTACGATGCCATGGCGGCAATTGGTCATTGTCCACTGCGGGAATGACGGTAACCCCGCAGGAAGTGGATACCGGAGGCAGATTTTGGGCAGATAATTGCGGTGAAACTACGTCACTGCCATTGTATTGAGGGGTTTCCGCAGTTCAGCGCAATAATTGCCTATGATGGCTTTGTACCAGTCGTTACTCGTTATCCAAGTGTATTTTTTTAACTCTACTTGACACTTAATGTAATCTACAATGGCACTATTTAATATATGAAAAAGGTAGTGTTATGAAAAATAACATTACATTTAGATCTTAAATAATTAATTTTACTTAAGGCACTTGGAAGGCAGGTAATCGAGATGCAATTTTAGACTAAAAACTAAACGTGTCACACATATCTCATGTGCACAATTGCACATCATACACATTTCAATCCATGATTAGGGTTTACTTTATACAGAGACCCAACATTTCGCCCGTTTTTCGTCGACCTCATGAATTTGATTCAAAAGTGGTCTAAATAATAGCTTATGGCGATACTTCAAAGTAGGAAAAGTTTCAAGTTGAGCATACTAGTTTCTTTTCGGAGATATGAAGAGTCAAAGATTATGAAAATTCGGTGATAGTCACTGAAAACGAGATTGGTTATTATGTTCAAGAGTCTCAAATACTCAAAATGTATCATTTTATATGTAAAATAGTTGTGTTATAGACAGTGATTGTATAGGACACCTTGCACGGAGAAAAATGGATAGTCAAGTTGACTATCTGGAGTATGTGAAACTGACTATGCTGCATTTCAACTATAGGACAGCCCTCTTGATATTCTAACCTAATATCTGCGAAAAGATAAAAATGGGTGCTCAGCTTGACTATTCCAGAGCCCGTGCAGAAACTGCCCTATTTAGCCCCATTTAAAAAGTGGCACTGACAAGGCCCTGTCCAGTTATTCTATTTTGCATAAAAGACGTTCTATTAAAATAGGGCACTAATGGGGTA
Organism: Synergus itoensis; assembly: GCA_904066005.1. Lineage (NCBI taxonomy): Eukaryota > Metazoa > Arthropoda > Insecta > Hymenoptera > Cynipidae > Synergus > Synergus itoensis. The sequence goes on along the minus strand of CAJFCP010024785.1, from coordinate 6,138 downwards.
TTCAAGTAGGAATATTAGTTATTATTTATCATTATTGTGTAGTTGATCCGTTTAAAAAAAAAACCAAGTTACACCCAGATATAGTTGATAATGAAATAGGGTGTTGAAGAGTTTTCCATGTGAAAATCATACATCAGGTAAAGATAAGGAATTTCACCAGTTTTCCACACTTAATTTTCTATAAAAATATAAAAGATGTCTATATTTATACATTGAAAACTTAACTAATATATTCTTGACCTACACGAATATATGCTTTTGAGCTTTAAACAACTTTTTACAAAAATGAATATTTAACTATAGTTAAATATAGATTTTCTGATTATATTTTTTAAAAATAGTGTTTAATAATTTTCGGTTTCAGAAAATTACTAATTTCTACAAATGCTTATAAGTAAATAAAATATTTTATAAAAAGTGAATAAACATTTACAGAAGTGAAAAAGTGACAAAGTGTCAAAAGACTGGTTTGCATACATATACGCCCTATTTTATACGTTCGTAATCAGTTTCCGTGGCGTAGTGGGTAGAGTGTCGAGTTTATAATTCCGCTCTTCCCGCGCGACTTGCGTTCGAGTCCTGGTTCCGCAATAATCATGAAATTTCGAAGAAATCAATTTTTCATTCTTTATAATGTCTTCTTAGATAAATGGAACTGTATAGTATACATTAATTTAATTTTTTCCCCTTTTTTTTTGTAAACAAATTATTCCTTTAGTGTATGTATATGTACATATCTGACAAAGTAACGCAAAGAGCGTGCAAACAAGAAACAATTATTTTAATTACTTATTATACTATTATTATTACTCACTATTTATAAAGATTAAGTTAAAATCGTTATCAAAGTTTCTAAATGTTCAGAAAAGTAATTTCTATTTAACTAGGGCATTTCTTAGGTAAACTGACAAGGCCCTGGCCAGTTTTCCCTTAGTAGGGCAATAGTCTGCCAAAGAGTTACAAGCCTTGTGTGGGCCTTGCCACTTTACCCGGTTAGGGCCACATCAGAAGTATGGAAAACTGGCCAGACCCTTGTCAGGCCCATTTATAAATTTCTGCACGGGAGTGTAAGTTTCACAATCCTGAAGTGTAAACCTGAGAATCCGTGAAGTCTTAGCTTGATTATCGCAGAGTTTAAACTTGATTACCCTAGAATGTTAACTATGAGAGCTTGCATTATCCTTACCACAAAGACACGAGAGACTTAATGAAAATCTTAATTGAGAAATTAAAAATAAAATGTGCAAACACAAGAAGTGCACTGCACATTTCTGATGAATGTTTGTATAAAAGAACTGGTCCATAATTCGACAAATATAATTGCTTCACAATTTGGGCTCGAATTTCGGTTGAGAAATAACACAAAGAACACAAGGCATGAGGGACACGAGAAAACATGAGAGGTTATGCACGGCTCTTCAAAGTTGGCTGCCTGTGTGCGCAGCACATGTTGGCTACCCTGCTTCCCATCGAAGAAATGATGCCATTGGTCAAAATTTGGCGCGCGATTTAAAATCGAATTAATCTAATTCGATTGACTATCTCAGTGCAAACCTGACACTCTGAATGCATTCAAACATACTATAAAATTATTGTCTGTCTGACTATTAGGATAAAATTATCGGTGGTACTTGATGCTATCTAGAAGGTTAAGCTCATAGTCTAAATTTTGACACTCCAAGTTTGACACTCCATTTTTCTCCGTGTGCTGGGCACTATTCACTAAAATCATCTATACTTCTAGAATTCAACCCATCCACTTTCGCATTACTTTAGGTCCATGGATGTCCTACGCCGAATCTCTCGCGCTCTCAAGAGCGTAGATGTAGACTCTGCCAAAATCTTTGACTCTATGCTGTTCATCCTATCCACTATTTCTTCGCTTCAACTTAAACAGGTAGGAATTGAATTTGCTCTGCTCAGTTAGGAACTGGGTTAAGAAGAAGTTTATCTCTCCGTGCCCGAACTGATTCATTGAATAATGCTCCTTATGAATCAGGCAGTTCACCAATCCTTGATTTTTTGGCTCAATCGTTACTCTGATTGTCGCGTGATGCAATCGTGCTTCTCGTTTCTGATGTTTCTGTCTGTCTTCTCTTGTCTTACGATTTATAATATACATATATTCTCCTCTTTAGCAATATTTCTAAGATATATAGACTTCAGCTATATATTTGCTATACTTGATTCCAATGTACATGAGTAATCTCAGTGAATAGAAAATTTAATATTGTTACGACATCTCTTCGACATGTTATGTCCGTGTCGTTAAGATGTGTTTACGATATCATACGAAGCTTTTTCGACATGGAAATAAGGTGTGGTAAAGACAATGTCATATTTTTTACCAACTGGGATACGATAATTTCAATTCTCATACTTTTTGTATTAGAAGAATTACAATTTTTATATTTTAATAAGCAACTTTCCCACCAAGTGAAATGCTCAATAAATGAATAGATTATCTCTAAAATCAATTCCCTCCTATAAGTTCCCATTGTGGAACATGTTTTTAATTTTGTGCAGAGGGTTATATTTTCCAGTTATCTAACTGCATCCGATCGCACAAACAATGAGCACTTATACATAGAAGGGAATGGGTTTAACAGATAACTAAAAATCCAAAAATCTTAATTCTTCTCTAATCAAGCCTGCTAGTTTTTATGTTCCTTACCAGAGATTTATGATTTTTAATGTGGACGTCTGTAAATATGAATATTGGGATCGCTCAACATTGAAATACTATTTTAAATTTTACAAATAGATATGGGTTTTAGATGCAAGGATTTACCTTCAATTTTTAATTGTAATCTTCTGATTGAGGGAATGTACAAAGGACATGGTGCTTCCGGAATAATCTGTTTCCGCTTTCTCCCTAGTACTGGTTCATTTTTCTCGGCGGACATGAACAGTCAACAGGGTAGGATAATAGTTGGTCAAAGATAAGTGAATGAGTGAGTGAGTGAGCAGATTTGGATGGAAGTTGAAGGGAGAAAAGATCGTCAGGGCGGCACCTGACCGGAAAGCGTCACAGTCCGCGCATTCAGCCTCGTTCTCTCTCCCGTCTTTCCCCTTCCGCACACCTCTTTCCCTCTTCCTTCAGCTCTTACTTCTTTAGAAGACTAAAAAGGGTTTATACTATATGCTTCTTCATACCTGAATTAAAAAATAATGACATTCATTAAAAAACACACTCCAATTTAATTGCAAATCCTAGTAGTTGTGCTGCATATCAGGCATTTTCTTAATTGTCTCATCCTAATAGAGAGCAGTATATTAAATTCAATCATAATTGACGTAAATTATAAACCTAAATTTTATTTTATTTTTTTATTTTATATTTTTGAATCCTTACCTATCTCTATTATAATCTAATACGACGCTTATCCTTTTTAATTTCTATGCCATCTATCCATATCTATCCTTGTATGATTATTTCAATCTTTTTATTTTTACCAACTCTATCCTTTGAAAGCAATTCCTTTCTATCCATGTCTATTCTCTATCTTGTCTATCATCTCAATTATTTTTTATCCTTTTCAATCCATACCTTTGCACTCTGCAGATCTATCCTTGTTTAATAAATAATTTAAATTCTTCTCTATCTTTCTTGAAATAAACTATCAAGTCTATCAATTTCAATCTTTATCTTTCTATCTATATCTATCTTTGTTGAATCAGTTTAATACTTTTTCATCTATCTAACCAACCCTATTTTTTTGAATCCTTATCATTTATCCAGTATCTATCTTTGCACAATCATTTCAATCTTTTTATATCATATATATTTTTCTATTTTTATCTGCCTAATCATTTCAACGCCATTGTGTCTCTTTTCGCAATTAGAATTTCTTTTAAAATTTAAAATCATGAAACTTATGCAATTTAATTATGATTATAAGTAATATCTGTGAGATTTAGAAGAGCGGATTAAAAGATCCGCTTTAAATAAAAATATTAGAGATTAAAAAAGTAGAATCATATTGGTGCAACAAAATAAAAAAGTAAACCGACGTAACAGACAAGGAATGTGATAAGTTAGAGAAAAAAGGGGTCTGATAGAGATAGGTTAGCGATTATACTCATAAAGAGATTGAAAGGGATAGAAATGGATAAACGAAGAATAAATAAGGAGATTAAAGATATGAGCTATATATTTATCAAAGAGATTGAAAAATATAGAGTTGGATAAATAAGAGATAGATTGGGTTAGATTTCTTTTGAATGAGTGATATTGATTTTTACAACATAACTCCTAAATCCTTCGTTAGCTCAGTGGATTAAGCGCTGGACAGCGAACTCAATGCGCGCGGATTCGCGTCCCCATAGATGCGGATTTTTCAGTGTTACATGTGTTAGCGGTAAGAATAAAATAATATTTATGTACAAAATATTGTATTAAAAATATTACTGTGTGCAAAATTTGAAAATTAATAAGTTTAAAACTAAGGATAGAAAAATATTGAAAATAGGAGACAGAAAGATATTCAAATTTTTTTGGAAGTGATAGACTGAAAGATAAAAATAGACAAAGAAAATGGATAGAAGAGATTCAAATTTTTCAGGAAGGATAGAAAGAGATAGGAAAAGATAGAGTCTAGTCAAAACGACGGATACACACAAAAATAGAAAAAGATAGCGTTTGATGGATGTAAAGTGTACACTTGGGAGGGATAAAGAATCTCTATCCTTTTCTATCAAAAAATGTCTATCCTTTTCTATCTTTTTACTTCCAACAGAGAGGCGACTGTACTTAAAATATCTACCACCATCCTTAACATATTAGGATAATCCATCTAATTTCTTTTCCACCAACTTAAAATTTATGCGTTTCCATCAGCTTGCATTGATGGAAAAAATATATATTATTATTTATAGTACGAACAGTTATGTCTAGAGGTACATAATAAAAAAGAATAGATTTAAATTCTAAGATATTTCTTTATTCAAAATGCTTCATGATAAGAAAAGTACTAACTATTTGCATTAACGGCTGCATTAACGGTGAAGCCGAAAGAATTGAGAGAAGCAGGAGCAACATTCCGCAGGCATAACTTCGACGAGTCTCGAACTCAAGAGAAGAAGACGAGTCACGACACCATGTACATTGTTGTATACAGACGAGGAACTACATCCAGCACGTACCTATTTATTTACGTTTATTTCATGACAATGTAAGTATTAATCGATAGTTTGTCAGAATAAGAAATTGTTTTTCTCGTTATGGAAACACGCACACCACTGATCAGTGTTCTTACATATTTCGTGTATATACGAGTATTTCTCAACTGAATTTAAAAATACAATTGTAATTTATATTTTAACTGCATACTCTAGCTGGTTGTTCTAAGTAGGTAAGTAAATTTCTGATCTTTTTAAATTATATAGTTGCATCATAATATGTCTTTAATATTATTATATTGTATAATAATATGTATTACTTTCTAGAAGTGAAGTATTAAATCTTAACCGCAAATGCATAGTCATCTATGTAATGTTTTTTTTTTTAAGTATGTAATTTATATTATTATTTCATGTTTTTAAAGACTCCTTAAGTCATTTCTATCAACTTGATTTTTGAGAACTCATTCTCGAAAAAAATCCTCTCACAACACTCAGAAAAAAGTTTGTTTGAATCAAACAAACGTATCATTGATATAGGGTCAATCAAAAAATATCTTTGAATTAAACAAAATTTGTTTGATTCAAATAAATTATCTTTAACTCAAAAAAATTGATTTCATCATATTAAAAAAAAGTTTCTTTGTATCAAACAAATTTTTATTAATTCAAACAAATTTTGTTTAATTCAAAGATATTTTTTGATTGACCCTATATCAATGATACGTTTGTTTGATTCAAACAAACTTTTTTCTGAGTGAATTTTATAAAATTATGGTGCAAAAATTTTTCAAAACGATTTCTGCCCTCTTTTATGCTCATTTCGAGTATAGGTGTCTGCAATATTCTTTTTCCATGCGCAAGGGGCGTAATTTATGAAGAGTTCAGTGTATGAGTATTTTGATCCAAGCTAGAGTTCAATGTTAGAGAGACGATTGTAAAAGAAAAAGTTAAGCATGGGACAAAAATACAAAAAATAAAATAAAAATCTGCCCGCTTCGCGGGCACATTCTCATC
>CAJFCP010024776.1:0-13332 GCA_904066005.1 Synergus itoensis | reverse complement strand
AGTCTGGAGGTAAACCTGTCTCTTTCTAGATAAAGCTGATTGGTCGAGATTAATCTCAACTATCTGGATCAGATAATCTAGTTAGATCTCGACCAATCAGCTTTATCTAGAAAGAGACAGGTTTACCTCCAGACTATTTGCCTCTCGACTTCACTTCCTCCTATAGGGATAATCGGTCCATTTCTATATGTCGATGGCAGCACGTGTTGACTTCCTGCTGGAGAAGTTCTGCAATTGACTGTAATCTGGCGCGCGATTCAAAATCGAATTAAATTGACCAATGGGAGAATTTCTCCAGCGGTAAGCCAAAACAATGCGCGCGCAGGCTGCCCCGTTTGAGAGCACTGCAACAGGTGTCCTTCTCGGCGAAAATTGTCGAATCGGTTTAACGTTTATCATTTGGTTATACATACAAAGTCTACATTAATAAAATTGTATAGTTCATTAGTAAACTAGTTCCAAACTGAGAATTCTTATACTTTCAGAGGTATATTGTATCCTTCGTCAAATTGTCGAGCAATCGGTGTGGTACTGATAAGCATTGAATACTGCCGAAATATATACCCCAATATCATTGGAAATGGGAATCTTTGTACTTTTGCTACGAATCCAGGAGAATATTGTGAAAATTGGGATTCCGGTGCACCTCTAATTATGAATAATGAACTGCTTGGTATTTTCGTTTATCGTAGAAATTCTCACTCATCACATGCTGATGTCTATATGAATTTGCTGGACCAAGACATCAGACACTGGATCCAAGAACACGTTCCATCTTTGCGTTCATAACATCAGATTCATTGATTAAATTCGTATCTGTTTTCATATCGACAGTAACGAAGGAGAAATAAATTCAGTTTGTAATGTTAATGTTATTATACGTATATTGAGAATAGTCTATGTGTAGGTGAAGTATCTCTGTATAATTTAACTTTTTGTTTCTAATAACCGTATTAATTAACCTATTTAATAATTAATCTTCCCAATTTTAATTACAGTGGGACCTCGTTCGTGTCGCACTCGTTCGTGTCGCTGTCGCCTTCGTGTCGTGGTCACGTGACCCCTCAAAACCTCGCTCGTGTCGCGAAAGTTACGTCAAAAAGTTGCGCGCGCACCAAAATCCAGTGCTGTCCCTACCGATGTTCTTATAAAGTGAGGTTATGTTTCACGTCATGTCTAGCAGGTTTACCCTAAGTACTACGCCACTGAATTGACCTTGCGACACGAGCGAGGTTCCCGGTCCGAAGTATGCGACACGAACGAGGTCCCACTGTAATTCGAAGTGTTGAAATATCCACTGACATATAAAAACAATTCAAGAGCCTTACTGATGAATAAGTTCATTTAAATTACCAGCCGAAAAAATAGCTGAAATATCGTGAAATTAAAAAAATGTTGGAAATATCAATTTAACAATTACTAAACACTTAATGCAGTTCGACATGTTAAAAATTAATTAAGCATCCAAGCATTGCCGATTGGCAATTTATTTTATAATGTCAATCAAACGCTTTTCAGTTGAATCTTTTTTTTAGATGGTAATTTAATACATGATGGCCTTCATATTTTGGTGATGTAACAAAAATTTCCACTGTTATTTTCACGTCAGTAGATAAACGTTATTATCTTTATTACGTAAAATAAGTCTTAGACAATAAAATTTCACTACACGTTCAATTGTTGCAACATGTGTACTATATATAATGTGACCCAGAAACAAAATTATGAAATCTTTTGCAGTATATTACATCAGTTAGCAATTGATTATCTTTCTATATTCATTGCTAAAAATGGAAAAAGCACTTTACTTCATCTTAATAATCTGTGGAATTCTTTCACAAGGAATTTGCAATGTATATCAAGAGAATAACAGTAAGTAAAAATTTGCAAAAACACTTTGTTTAATGTGAAAACGAACAACACTAATGTGAGATAAATTATAATCAACAGAAAACTCATCGGATCTTCTGATTCGACAAAAACGTGTTGCGGGAGGTCTTCCAAGTTCCGTAGAAGAAGGTCCCTATCTCCTTCATGTACTTGAAAACGGAAGCTTTCATTGTCCAGCAACTTTATTAACAGCTAACGTTGCTATAAGCTCTGCTGCATGTTTTATAAATCGTAATTCACAAAATATGAAGATACAATCTCGTTCAATAGGTACATAGAAGAAAGTTATACTTTTCTTATAGTATAATATTTATCCCCACTTTTTTCATCTTGAAACTAAAATGTTCTATATTGTCTTCAGCTGGTGAACAACTTCACGAGATAGTAAGAGTGATTTTCTTAGACCCAAACTTTAATTTGGAACACCGTACATTGAAGAACCTTGTTTTGGTTAGATTTGTTCAACCTATTCATTTTCAAACTTCGCATAATCGACCAATACCGATCTATACTGGAAATTTGGCATTAGACCATTCGCTAGGTACTGTGTACAGTTGGATAAGACCACGCATTGAAGGGTAAGATATATAAGTAGCAAATTATGGTATCAATATGCTAGACCTAACAAATTTCGCCATAATGTCGAGTAGATATCCTCGATGAAAGTTGTCACTTCGTATTATCATGTACCATTTGGGTTTACAAAATTTACAGTAATGAAACTGTATTCGACTAATAATCTAACGCTAATTTTAGAATTCTTATCATTTCAGAGGAAAAAAAGTCCCTCCTATACATTTACGATCGATTTCTGCATTACTGATAAGCTTTGAGTACTGCCAAGAATATTACCCGAATGTTATTCATCTTGGGAATATTTGTGCTGTTGGTACCAATCCACAAGATCACTGTGATTATAGGGATATTGGTGTACCTCTAGTTATGAGTAATCAATTGCTTGGTATTTTCGTTTATCGTTCTAATAATCGCCCCTCGAATCCTAATGTTTTTATGAATTTGTTGGATGTCGGCATCAGACGCTGGATCCAACAACACGTGCCAACTCTGCGTTTATTTTAGACTTGTTGTTTAAATTCGTCGATTTCCTTATCGAGAGTAATGAAAGAAAAATAAACACAATTTGTAATATTAATATTATTATAAATTGAGAATAGTTTACGTGTATGTGAAATATTCTTTTAGAATTTAACTTTATTTTTCCAATAAACCTACCACATATTCCCAATTTTAATTTATTCGAAATGTTGAAATAAACATTGAGAAAAAAAACAATTCCGGAGTCCTACTGATGAATAATATCATTTAAATTCTTGACTCAACTAATAAATCGCTGAAATATCATGAAAAAAAAATATAAAAAAAAAGTTGGATATATCAATTTAACAATTATTGAACACTGAATGCAGTTCGACATGTTTGAAATTATTTACGCATCCAAACATTGCCGATTGGCAATTTATTTTATAATGTCAATCAAACGCTTTTCAATTGAATCTTTTTTTTAGATGGTAATTTAATACATGATGGCCTTCATATTTTAGTGATGTAACAAAAATTTCCACTGTTATTTTCACGTCCGTAGACAAACATTATTATCTTTATTACATAAAATAAATCTTAGGCAATAAAATTTCACTACATATTCAATTGTTTGCAACATGTATATTATATATAATGTGACCCAGAAACAAAATGTGAAATCTTTGGCAGTATATTTTATCAGTTAGCAATTTATTATCTCTCTATAATCATTGCTAAAAATGGAAAAAACACTTTACTTCATCTTAATATTCTGTGGAATTCTTTCGCAAGGAATTTGCAATGTTCACAAGGAGAATAACAGTGAGTAAAAACTTGTAAAAATAGTTTGTTTAATGTGAAAACGAGCAACAGTAATGTGAAATAAATTATAATCTGCAGAAAACTCATCGGATCTTCTGATTCGACAGAAACGTGTTGCGGGAGGTGTTCCAAGTCCGATAGAAGAAGTTCCCTATCTCCTTCATGTACTTGAAAACGGAAGCTTTCATTGTTCAGCAACTTTATTAACAGCTAACGTTGCTATAAGCTCTGCTGCATGTTTTATAAACCGTAATTCACAGAATGTGAAAATTCAATCTCGTTCAATAGGTACATAGAGGAAAGTTATACTTTTCTTATAGTATAATATTTTTCCCCACTTTTTTCATCTTGTAACTAAAATATTTTATATTTTCTTCAGCTGGTGAAAAACTTCACGAGATAGTAAGAGTGATTTTCTTAGACCCAAACTTTAATTCGGAACACCGTACATTGAAGAACCTTGTCTTAGTTAGATTTGTTCAACCTATTCATTTTCAAACTTCGCATAATCGACCAATACCTATCTATAGTGGAAATTTGGCATCAGACCATTCGCCAGGTACCGTGTACAGTTGGACAAGACCACGCACTGAAGGGTAATATATATAAGTAGCAAATTATGGTATCAATATGGTTAACCTGGGAACGACAATATAGACCTGACAAATTTCGCCATAAAGGTCATCTTATGACGAGTAGATATCTTCGATGAAAATTGTCACGTCGTAGTATCATGTACCATTTGGGTTAACAAAGTTTACAGTAATGAAACTGTATTCGATTAATTATCTAACGCTAATTTGAGAATTCTTATCATTTCAGAGAAAGAAGAGTCCCTCCTATACATTTACGATCGTTTTCTGCATTAGTCATAAGCTTTGAGTACTGCCAAGGTTATTACCCAGATATTATTCACCTTGGGAATATTTGTGCTGTTGGTACCGTTCCACGAGATTACTGTGAAAATAGGGATACTGGTGTACCTCTAGTTATGAGTAATCATTTGCTTGGTATTTTCGTTTATCGTTCAAATGCTCGCTCCTCGAATCCTAATGTTTTCATGAATTTGTTGGATGACGGCATCAGACGCTGGATCCACCAACACGTCCCAACTCTGCGTTTATTTTAGACGTGTTGTTTAAATTCGTCGATTTCCATATCGAGAGTAATGAAAGAAAAATAAACACAATTTGTAATATTAATATTATTATAAATTGAGAATAGTTTACGTGTATGTGAAATATTCTTTTAGAATTTAACTTTATTTTTCCAATAAACCTACCACATATTCCTAATTTTAATTTATTCGAAATTTTGAAATAAGCATTGACAAAAAAACAATTCCGGAATCCTACTGATGAATAATATCATTTAAATTTTTGACTCAACTAAAAAAGCGCTGAAATATCATGAAAATAATAAAAAAAAAAGTTTGGATATATCAATTTAACAATTATTGAACACTGAATGCAGTTCGACATGTTTGAAATTAATTACGCATCCAAACATTGCCGATTGGCAATTTATTTTATAATGTTAATCAAACGCTTTTTAATTGAATCTTTTTTTTAGATGGTAATTTAATACAAGATGGCCTTCAAATTTTGATTATGTAACAAAAATTTCCACTGTTCTTTTCACGTCCATAGACAAACGTTATTATCTTTATTACATAAAATAAATCTTAGGCAATAAAATTTCACTACATAATCAATTATTGCAACATGTATATTATATATAATGTGACCCAGAAACAAAATGTGAAATCTTTGGCAGTATATTTTATCAGTTAGCAATTGATTATCTCTCTATAATCATTGCTAAAAATGGAAAAAGCACTTTACTTCATCTTAATACTCTGTGGAATTCTTTCGCAAGGAATTTGCAATGTTCACAAGGAGAATAACAGTGAGTAAAAACTTGTAAAAATAGTTTGTTTAATGTGAAAACGAGCAACACTAATGTGAAATAAATTATAATCTGCAGAAAACTCATCGGATCTTCTGATTCGACAGAAACGTGTTTCCGGAGGTGTTCCAAATCCCGCAGAAGAAGGTCCCTATCTCCTTCATGTACTTGAAAACGGAAGCTTTCATTGTCCAGCAACTTTATTAACAGCTAACGTTGCCATAAGCTCTGCTGCATGTTTTATAAACCGTAATTCACAAAATATGAAGATACAATCTCGTTCAATAGGTACATAGAAGAAAGTTATACTTTTCTTATAGTGTAATCATTTTTTTCGCTTTTTTCATCTTAAAACACAAATGTTTCTTATTGTTCACAGCTGGTGAACAACTTCACGAGATAGTAAGAGTGATTTTCTTAGACCCAAACTTTGATTTGGAACACCGTACATTAAAGAACCTTGTCTTAGTTAGATTTATTCAACCTATTCATTTTCAAACCTCGCATAATCGACCAATACCGATCTATACTGGAAATTTGGCAGCAGACCATTCGCTAGGTATTGTGTACAGTTGGGGAAGAGCACGCACTGAAGGGTAAGATATATAAGTAGCAAATTATGGTATCAATATGCTAAACCTGAGAACGACAATATAGACCTGACATATTTCGCCATAATAAAGGTCATCTTATGTCGAGTAGATATCCTCGATGAAAATTGTCACGTCATATTATCATGTACCATTTGGGTTTGTAAAGTTTACAGTAATGAAACTGTATTCGATTAATTATCTAACGCTTATTTGAGAATTCTTATCATTTCAGAGGAAGAAAAGTCCCTCCTATACATTTACGATCTATTTCTGTAACTGTGATAAGCTTTGAGTACTGCCAAGAATATTACCCGAATATTATTCATCTTGGGAATATTTGTGCTGTTGGTACCGTTCCACGAGACTACTGTGATCATAGGGATACTGGTGTACCTCTAGTTATGAGTAATCAATTGCTTGGTATTTTCATTTATCGTTCGAGTACTCGCTCCTCGAATCCTAATGTTTTTATGAATTTGTTGGACACTGGCATCAGACGCTGGATTCACCAACACGTGCCAACTCTGCGTTTGCTTTAGACTTGTTGTTTAATTTCGTCGATTTCCATATCGAGAGTAATGAAAGAAAAATAAACACAATTTGTAATATTAATATTATTATAAATTGAGAATAGTTTACGTGTATGTGAAATATCCTTGTAGAATTTAACTTTATTTATCTAATAAACCTATCACATCTTCCCAATTTTAATTTATTCGAAATTAAAAAAAAATAATTCCGGAGTCTTACTGATGAATAATATCATTAAAATTCTTGACTCAACTAAAAAGTCGCTGAAATATCATGAAAATTATAATACGAAAAAAGTTGGATATATCAATTTAACAATAGGGTTGTTTCCAAAGTTAGATATCAATTATCCAGTGAATGACTCTTATAGTTTATAAAATTTTAATTTTAAAAACGCTCATAAAATATTTTTTTCATATTGTTTACTATTTTTAATTTAATGCTGAAATTTGAATTTTCTATAACGATTTCGATTGGAGGGACATTCTGACGTCATAGGGGTCGGATTTTCGGCCAATCACAGCTTATGTCTCAGTGATTCTCAAATATGTTTTTCTCTGCCGATATTTTGTTTTGGTTATGTGCACGTCCAAAAAAACGAGGTCAGAAAATATTGTTTACAAAAATGCCAAACGAGGGTTTCGTAAAAGGTTACGTTTCACTTCTTTGATATACAATTTGTTATTGTCAAGTATAAAAATAGTTCTTGTTTATCACGTAAACCTTAATAAGTAAAGCTATTAAATAAAAATATTCAGAATTGACACCAGACCTAAACTAACTAACTAAATAGGGGAAGCCGGGACAAAGCGGTATACCTAACGTTATTATCAATTTTTCACTAAAAAGAAAAATTTTTTTCGCACAATCGAGTTAATAGTTTATTACTTTAATCTATAATACAGCTTTTATGGGTATTTAACTTTGAAATTTTTTAATTCATATAGACAATTATTGCTATTGTAAAAAAAAGTGGAATCATAACGCTTTGCCCCAGAGGTGGGGCAAAGCGGTATGGATAGTAAAATACATTTAAAAATATGTTTTTTTAACTCAAGAATTTATTCACTTATTTATAAGTACTACAAAAAAGTATAAAGAACATTTTAAACGTCGCTTTCATCTCCCAGCACAACCTCAAAGTACCTAAGATTTTTGTTCTTGCTCGCGCGTGGGATGGATTTTCTCGAAACGGTGCTTACTGAATCAATGATGCTTTTTTTAGCTGTCTGACTTTTTTCAGCTTGTGCAAACTTTTTTTACTGCTCAATTTGTCTTTTCTCAAATTTTCGGCATCCAGACTGACAGACTACATTGGTTGGTTGGAGCGCAATAGTATACCGCTTTTCCCCACCCGCTTTGCCACCAGGTCCCGCGTGAACATTAAAACGCGTAAAAAAAAAGATAACCAACAAAAACACTTAATTGGATATGCAAATAAAAGGTAATGGTGTAGGCTACAACGCGATACTACAGCGATTTGATTAATAATTAATTAAACCATAACTTACTTGCATTGAAAAATCAAGAAATTAGTAAGGACGCTCTCCTGCGACGTGGACCTCGCGTTATTCGAGAACAAACAATGGAAATCACACTAGTCCGGAAATAACATAAGCACTACTAAAGAACATATTTCTGAAAATACCGATTAATTGAAGTCAAATGCCGCTTTAAAAAATCTTCTATACCGCTTTGCCCCGTCTTCCCCTAAGCAGCTTCTTAAATTTCGTTAGTTTCCATCAAAGCCACAACGTCATATTAATAATTATGACAACCTATGAGTCACGTGATGTCCACGTGACATCAATTTGAATAAGTGTTTTCCCGCCTTCAATTTTTAATAATTTTTTTCTGTTGAACGATTCAGCAGAAAAAAAAAATTAAACGCACTTTGAGATTAGATTAAAATTATGTATTCAAAAATTATTTTATCTATAATTTTGAAACAACCCTATTACTGAACACTGAATGCAGTTCGACATGTTTGAAATTAATTACGAATCCCAAAATTGCCGATTGGCAATTTATTTTATAATCTCAATCAAATGCTTTTCAATTGAATCTTCTTTTAAATGGTAATTTAATACATAATGTCCTTCAACTGTTGGTTGAAGGACAACAAATTTTAAACGTCAAATTACAATCAATTACAACAAATTTTTTGTTATCAAAAAATTTTCCAATGTTTCTTCCCGAGTAGAAAAATAAAAGTTACTATCTTTATAATGTAAAATAAACCTTAGAGTAATAACAGATAAATATTTGCTCAATTGTTACAACATTTATGCTATCTATAATGCAACCCAGAAACATAGTGTGAAATCTTTGGCAGTATATTTTGACTCGCTGGCAATTTATTATCAATCTATATTCAGTGTTAAAAATGGAAAAATCAGTTTTCCTCATCTTAATCTCTTGTGGAATTCTTTCGCAAGGAATTTGCAATGTATATCAAGAGAATAACAGTAAGTAAAAATTTGTAAAAACACTTTGTTTAATGTGAAAACGAGCAAAACTAATGGGAGATAAATTATAATCCACAGAAAACTCATCGGATCTTCTGATTCGACAGAAACGTGTCACTGGAGGTGTTCCAATTCCCTTAAATGCTGCTCCCTCTATCCTTCATGTTCTAGAAAACGGAAACTTCCATTGTCCAGTAACTTTATTAACAGCTGATGTTGCTATAAGCTCTGCCACATGTTTTAAAAACCAGAATCCACAGAATATGAGGATTATATCTCGTTCAATGGGTACAAAGAAGAAAGTTATACTTTTCTTATGGTATAATATTTTTCCCCACTTTTTTCATCTTGAAACTAAAATATTTTATATTGTCTTCAGCTGGTGAACAACTTCACGAGATAGTAAGAGTGATTTTCTTAGACCCAAACTTTGATTTGGAACACCGTACATTAAAGAACCTTGTCTTGGTTAAATTTGTTCAACCTATTCATTTTCAAACTTCGCATAATCGACCAATAACGATCTATACTGGAAATTTGGCAGCAGATCATTCGCTACCTACTGTCATCAGTTGGGGAAGAAAACGCATTGAAGGGTAAGATATAGGGGGAAGTCCCCTAAGCACGGACGGCTTAAGCTTCTCGGAGAAGCTTTCTAACCGCGATACAAGAATCAAATTGGCGAGCTTTTTCGCACTGATTCAAATTCTGTTCTGCTTTAGGAGCCGTCCGGGCTTAGGGGACTTCCCCCTATAAGTATCAAAATATAGTATCAATATGGTAAACCCGGGAAAGACAATATAGACCTGATAATTTTCGCCGTCAAGGCCATCTGATGACAAATAGATATCCTCGATGAAAATTGTCAGGTCGTATCATTTTGTAGCATTTTGGTTTACAAAGTCTACCCCTGTTGGAAGTAAAAAGATAGAAAAGGATAAAGATTTTCTATCTCTCTCAAGTGTACACTTTGGATCCATGGATTGCAAAAGGGATAGAAAAAGATTGGCGTGGATAGGTGTGGGATAGACATGGATAGGCGTGGATAGACAAAGGATACAGAAAGATAGAAAGATGAAGATTCAAAAGGAAAGAGATTATTCTAGAGATAGAAATAGATTGGCATGGATAGGGAAGGATAAATTTGGATACATTTTTCCTTTCTATTTCAATCCTGAATATTGAAAAAGATTCAAATAGATAGACTTTCTATCTTTTTACTTCCAACAGGGACAATAATAAAACTGTATTTGACTTGTAAACTAACTATAAACTGATAATTCTTATGATTTCAGAGATAGAAATGTCCCTTCTGATTATTTACGAATGATGACTTTATCATTGATAAGCTTTGAATACTGCCAAGAATATCAACCGAGTGTTATTATTCATCTTGGGAATATTTGTGCTGTTGGTACCGTTCCAAGAGATCACTGTGAAAATAGGGATACTGGTATACCTCTAGTTATGAGTAATCAATTGCTTGGTATTTTCATTTATCGTTCGCCTTCTCGCCAAACAAATCCTAATATTTTTATGAATTTGTTGGATGACGGCATTAGACACTGGATTCACCAACACGTCCCAACTCTGCGTTTATTTTAGACTTGTTGTTTAAATTCGTCGATTTCTATATCGAAAGCAATGAAAGAAAAATAAACACAATTTGTATTATTAATATTATTATAAATTTAGAATAGTTTACGTGTATGTGAAATATCCTTGTAGATTTTAACTTTATTTATCCAATAAACCTATCACATCTTCCCAATTTGAATTTACTCGAAATTTTGAAATAAACATTGACAAAAAAAACAATTCCGGAGTCTTACTGATGAACAATATTATTTAAATTCTTGACTAAACTAAAGAATCGCTGAAATATCATGAAAATAATAAAAAAATATTGAAAGTATCAATTTAACAATTTAACACTGAATGCAGTTCGCTATATTTGAAATTAATTATATTTCCGAAAATTTCCAATTGGCAATTTATTTTATAAAGGCGTTCAAATTCTTTTCAATTGTATCTTGTTTTACATGGTAATACATGATGTCCTTCAGCAGTTGGTGGTTAACAAAAATTTCCACTGCTTCTTTCCGTGTCAGCATAAAAAACTTAATATATTTATTACATGAACTAAATATTTGACTAATAAAAGTGACGGCATCCTTGCGAGATATCTAAACTGTTGTATTTGCAATAAATTTAATTTTTTTATTTATAATTCTCGTGTACTTTATTTACTTCCCTTTGGTTCTGAATCTAACATAATTTCAGGACAACTATAGTTTTTTTTTTATTTTTTTAATGAAAATAGGTGGAAATGTTTGTCACGCACACCGTTAACTGACAGTAGTGTAGGACTCCCCATACTGAGTACTACACACTAACACCAGCTACCCTTAAACTGCAACCCATGAACCCGCCATCGGCTTTCGCATTTCTTCTGATCCACGATTGTACTGCGGCAATCCTCAGCATTCCTCGACCAAGCTCTTGTAAGCTCCCTTTGCTTTTCCTCCTTCATTTTCGCGCGGAACATCTCTTCAATCTTATTATTATTATTTTATGGGAAGGTTGGTTCATTTAAATCCCATAGCACAGAAGTTAAAAACCTATTGTACCGTACCTTCATATTTCAAACCCCGGTGAAACTCAAGCCACCTGTATCATTTTCTCCGGGTGAATTTGACCTCTCCGTGTTCGAACCTATATTGCACCCGAATACTTCACTTTCTTTCGGGGTATACTTGTTGGGATTGAACGACTAGCGTTAGCATCGCTTGCGAATTCATTTAAGTCCTTGCTTCCCGCCTTGCCGGAAGATCCGCCCCGGACAACTCTCCCGTTAGATTCACTTGAACTTTGCATTTGAACTCCTTCTGTAGTGTCCATCCTCTCATATGATGATGTCACGCTTAAGCGAGTCATAGGAGACTCCCCTTTTTGATTTTCACTTTTGTTTTTACATTTATTTGATTCCATTTGAAACCCACGAGAAGCTAGGGAAATAAAGGTCCGCCACTACATTGCCCCGCTTGCAATGGTAAGGCATTATTACATACTGGGAGGTCGCCAGGATAGTCCTTTCCGTGCGTTTCACGCTACCATTTCCCGGTATCATACTTCCCTCGGCTAGGTAGTTAACACCTTGAATTGGGGGCTGACTGGGATATCAAAAACCACTCAACTATCTTTGCTTAGTCAAACTGCCAAAAGGTGCTATTCACCTTACTAACCAAGAACTAGATCCCTACATGGGTTTTACTGCTACGGTGTCCAGGTCGTCAATACCCGCGGGAGTTCTAGGCCTTCACACCGCGGCCAGGTCCGAACAATAATTTATGCTTGGGTAGGGAAATTTAATTCCCAGCCGTAAGCAGAAGATGTGTTTACGCGTCCCTTAGAGGAGGGTCTCTTCAATGTATTTTGCTGCAGCATCCTAATTTGGCATCAGACCATTCGCTAGATATTGTGTACAGTTGGGCAAGATTACGCAGTGAAGGGTAAGATACATAAGTAGAAAATTATGGTATCAATATGGTATCAATATGACGAGTAGATACCCTCGATGAAAATTGTCACGTCGTATTATCATGTACCATTTGGGTTTACAATGTTTAGAGTAATGAAACTGTATTCGATTAATTATCTAACGCTAATTTGAGAATTATTATCATTTCAGAGGAAGAAGAATCCCTCTCATACATTTACGATCGATTTCTGCATTAGTGATAAGCTTTAAGTACTGCCAAGAACATGGCCGGTCTTAGGGGGGTGGGGGGCGAGATTGTGCGCTGAACAGGGGCGCCAAAAAATTAAGGGCGCCGAAGGCGCCTCGATTTGTAACACGATTTTTTATAGTTTTATAATACTATATTATATTATTTATAATATTATAGTTTTATAATACTTCTATTTCTATAATACTTCTATTTTGATATCAAAATTTCGCACAGTGACGCCACAAAAGCTAAGGCCGGCCCTGGCCAAGAATATTACCCGAATATTATTCACCTTGGAAATATTTGTACTGTTGGTACCGTTCCACGAGATCATTGTGATAATAGGGA
>CAJFCP010024773.1:17735-30616 GCA_904066005.1 Synergus itoensis | reverse complement strand
TATCTCTTTCTATCCCTAATATAGAAAAGGATAAAGATTGTTTATCCCTTTCTATATTAGGGATAGAAAGAGATAGAAAGGGATAGGATTTATATCTCTTTACTTCCAGCAGGGATCACGCAGGCGTCGCACGGGCGCAATACACGTGATACAAACAATTCGTAAGGGGAAAGTGTAAATGGCGCATGCGCAACTCCCCTCTACCTCGACAGCACTAAGCTCTCCTGCGTATCGTGTTCCGTGCTGTTTTCATTTCATGCTAGACCTCTGCGGAGTGACATGTATGATACCTATATTCTAGGACTAGAAGTCGTTCCCATTGAACTCTAATTCATTAGCGCTAATTTTGAGCTATCATTCGACATTTACTCTGCAACAATTGCAAAATGGAGACTTGATGCAAAAATCATCCCGATAACTTTTGCTACGTTTGCGGTGTTTTTGTCCCACAAAAACAGAGACAAAAAATTTCTACTGCAATGCGAGAAGGTTACGAGATTTTTTTTCAGATTAAACCCAAAAATGGAGAAAAATATTGGATACCAAACAGTTGCTGCTCGACTTGTGCCATTTCATTGAGGTCAGCATCTCGAGGAAATTTCGATCATCTCTTCAATTTTAGTTTTCCTACTTCTTGGAGAGAACCTCTAAACCATTTTGATAATTGTTATTTCTGTTTCACAGATGTTAAAGGCTACTCATCGCAATGCAAGAACTCCATAATTTACCCTAATGTTTCTTCCGTGATGAAAGCTGCATATGACCGTAAACAGTATCTCCCGGCTAATTCCACGAAACGCAAAGCAGAAGAAATTAATTATTCTGATGAAAATCAATCAATGGAACATGAGCCGACCAGAAATTTGCCACAATTATTCGACCAAAAAGAATTAAATGATTTGATAAGAGACCTAAATTTATCTAAAAATGAGGCTGAAATCTTGGGCTCTAGACTCAAGGAAAAGAATTTGCTTAAAAATGATGTTAAAAATCTCTCATTATCGAAATCGAGAGAAAGGTTTAACTCCATTTTTTTCTAGTCAAGATAGTCTCATTTATTGTAACGATGTAAATGGACTAATGAAGACCATTGATCATGAACACCAACTAGAGAATTGGCGTTTATTCATTGATTCAAATGTTATAAAATGAAATGTATAAAAGAGAGACACACGCATGCGCAAGGAGAACGGAAGTGGAATGGCGGAAGAAGGATAGCGGCGTGAGTAGAGAGAAAAGGTGGTGAAGAGTTAAAAAAGCGTGTAGTGTGGCTCTACATTGAATAAAAGAAATTGACACTCATTAAACGTGTTTCCCTGTGTTCATCAATTGATTCCCGACAAATACCGACTACCTAGAGCTCCGAGGTGAAGATACCGGCGGTGTTTCGAGTTCGCGAGTTGGTCCGAGCGTGAGAGTGCGCTTGCAGAAAAGTGTAGAAGATATACAAATATCTACTTAACACAAACAAATACAGTTTGAAAGCTGTTCTCTTGCACAATGGAAACGAATATCCATCAATACCCGTTGCTCATGCCACTAATATGAAAGAGTGCTATAATGTCATGAAGCTTTTACTTGGCAAAATAGATTACGAGCTACATAAATGGTTTATTTGTGGTGATTTCAAAGTAATAGGAATCCTCCTCGGATTGCAATCTGATTATACAAAATATTCTTGATTTCTATTTAACTGGGACAGCAGAGCACGAGACCAACATTACAACGTTAAATTTTGGCCAGCGCGACAGACGTTAGAACCTGGAAAGATGAACGTTTCTCAAAAATCACTGGTTGATCCCCAAAAGATCTTTCTACCAGGATTACATAGAAAGCTCGAGATCGTAAAAAATTACATCAAAGCGTTGCATAAGAACGGAGAAGCAGGTTTTCTTTTTTTGAAAATGAAATTCCCTAAGCTTAGTGAAGCGAAAATTAGGGAGGGGGTTTCTGATGGACAACAAATCCGACAACTGATGCTGGACTGTGATTTCGAAAAGAGCTTGACTGAACTTGAGAAACGAACATGGTTTTCAGTGAAAGCTGTTATTAACAATTTCTTAGGAAACAGAAAATCCAGAAACTACAAATACTTGATCGATAAGATGTTGGAAAACTTCCAGGAAATGAAGGTGAACATGTCGCTAAAAATTCACATGATGCACTCTCACTTGAACTTCTTCCCAGAAAATATGGGAGCAGTTAGTGATGAACATGGTGAAAGATTTCATCAAGATATCGCTACAATCGAGAAGAGGTACCAAGGTAAGTGGAGTGTGAACGCTTTAGCGGACTACTGTTGGAATCTCATGACTGATGAAATAAATGCTCAACATCGTCGAGCATGCAAGAGGAAAAGTTTCTAATCATAAGCAGCGATTTATCATAATTTTCCGACAAGAGCTAACAATTGAATCGTGATGCAATAAAATACTAGACACAGTACAATGATTCGCTTCAAGTACGTGTAAGCCGTCAAACTGGCAACTCTGTAGAAAGAGACAACTTCTCTGCGGAGTATCTTTTGAACGGTAATAGCCTGAACCCTGAATTTTTTTTTAAATTTCTTTGTAATTAAAAAACAAAGAGAATGGCACCAGGAAAACTCAAAAAAAAAAATTTTTAAGCAAGATATTTAGTTTTTTATAAAACCACTTTTTTTCGCGTTTTTTCTCAGTTTTTTCCGATTATCTCGGCAACCGTACAAGATATCAAAAAAAACAAGCCCACCGTTGGATTCGGCATTAAAAAACGCATTGAAATCATATATTGCTTTTAATTGAAAAAATTTTTTACAACCTTTTATCTCATGATTTGTGATTTTTCAAAAAAAATTTTGATTAAAAAAATCTCGAAAACCTGACGTGCTGGAGAGAAATAGAGGCCAGATTCGGATTCAGCACAAAAAACTACTCTGGAAATGACATATCTCATTCCATGAGCACATAGGTCACATTTTGTTGACCAGTGAAATCGATTTTTCGAAAATTCTAGAATGGCCTAACCCCTTAAGTTAATATTTTTTATTATACCTAACATAAACATAGCATTATATAGTTTTAAACAGCGCACGAATAGCAACCAATCAGATGCCAAGCTCCTTGCAAGCGCAGTAGGGCCACTGTGGTACCTTTAGGATAGTTGGCGACCTGTGAATCTGTGATGAGGTGGGACAACATTACCTTCAAGAATTATGACGGGTTTCTAAAACCATGAACGTTTTCTAGATTTTTATCATGCGCGTTTTTTTTTCGTGTCATGTGATATTCTTCCTCTATGCTATATATTTTGAGTATACCAAACATAACCTGGAAATGCTTCAAGAGGAGGAATATCACGTGACACAAAAACATCAACGCGTATGACAACAATGTAGAAAACATTAGTTACACTTTATAAACCTGTCATAATTTTTGGAGGTGGATTTGTTCTAACCCCTCTTACAGAAATACTATACTCCTTACTATTACTTCGTGGATGGAATAAATTTAAATTTACATGGGATTGAAGTAAGTGTAAGTGGAGGGTTGAAATTCAATAATAAATATATTTAATGCGCATAGATTCAAGCTTGTACAATTTAGATATTAAAGTAAGCCTTCCATTTCTTGCATAAACTGCATATAAGCATCATCTTTTGTTTTTGGTTGCACTGTTTTCATTGGCTCAATTTCTACAATTTTTTCTGATAATCTAAGAACAGTGCTGGGTTTCTTCTTGTCATCTCGTTTCACTCGTAAGGACGTCGGTAAGAACCTTGTGACATCTGCCGCCAAATTTCTGATTTGAGGTTTCGCTTCGATAGTAGAAGAGGAAGCACCCTTTCCTTCTTTATCCTTTCTGTTAATTAATTGAGGAGCTGCAGAAAGAACATTCGGAGTTTTGAATTGTGTTCCAGCGGCCGCCGATGTGACCGACGTTTGAGATGACAGTTGATTGTTCACCATGCCGCTTAAATTTGGAATCTGCATAGGTGGAGGTGGCATGCGAGGCATACTCGGAGGGCCGGGTCGCAACATTCTAGGTATTCCTGGTGGCGGACCTGCAAAAATTATTGTATTAAGGCTCAATAAAGTGAGTGTGAAAGGTGTATTTTAATTGAATTTAATTAGTAATTTGAAATCAAATTATGAAAATTATACAATTTTACAATTTTTTAACAAATCTTCCAATGTAATATTTTGCTAAATTTAATTTTATATCAGTAAAAATTTCTACTAGGTCCGAGTGGGGGCAGACTACCCACGCTTATCCTGCTATTTCCTTTACAGAAATTCCAAAGTTAATTAATAGGAACTGAAGGTAAATCTAAAAGAAATAAAATGTTTTCAAAAGCTTTTAAACGATTTAAAAAAAAAAAAGGTACTTTTGTATAATATTTCAAATTAAGTTTGTAAAAATTTTAATGACTTAATAATACAGAGTTATCCATTTTATAAAGTGAAATTTTTTATAGGTTTTTTTTTATTATAAAGTTTACACCTTAACATTATGTATGTAGTAAACACTATATCATGTAAATGGCTGCGTCGGGATTTATCGCAAGAATTAATTCATTTGAGGTAATTTTCGACCACATTTTTACACATTCCGGGCGGTATCTTAGCCATAACTTGACGAATGTTACACATGATAATCGACTTCTTTTGGCCTGTAATTGAAGATTTTGACTTGGACGATAGGTGGTTTCAACAAGACAGCGCCACAAGCCACACAACACGACCGATTTTAGCTTCATTGCGCGATAAATTTCCAAGACGGGCAATTGCTTCCTCATAGAGGAAGCTTTGTAGTGGTAATAAAATGCAATTAAAAAAAAAGTTTTTTTTTTTTCAATATATTCAAGGGGAATATATTTAATAAGACGACCTGAAAAATTTTCCGGATATGTGTATGTATATAAAGAGCTTCGGTAGCTCAGGTCGACGGGTCCTATAAGAAAGTACGTAACTTACTGTGATGGATAGAAACTAAGTAACTCGCGCTGACAAACAGAATCTACGTGACGGATAGAAAATACGCAACTCGCGGTAGCGGATAGAAACTACGTAAGTCACAAAATACAATATTTCAAGAGACGGTGTTGAAAGTTCAATTAGTATTCACAATTCAAGAGTAATATTTTCAGAGATAATAAAGTGTTCCTAGGGATTCTAGAATTTTCGCAAAATGAAATATTACCTAAACTTTATGTTTAAAACAGTTTAGTGATGTTTTTTTATGTAATTGAAATCCTCCCAGAATTTCAGATTAGGAAATTTTCGTCACTTAAAACTATTTATATATTTAAAAACTTTACACTGTATATTAACAGGTTATTTTGAGGTTAGATGAGTTATAATCAATCGAATCAATCGTAAGCATCAGTGGCTCTACGGTAAAGGTTAGAACTATTTTATCTGAGTTACGTACTTTCATCACGGAATCCACCAACGAAAATGAGTTACGTGAATTCGTTTTTCATTAATTAATACGCTTGACATCAATGCATACAAGAATTGAAGCATTTTTATTACAGCTTTCAACATGCTAAGAAAGTTTCTGATGGTAACTCAAAAACAAAAAAAAATGAAGTTACTTAGTTTCTATCCGCTATCGCGAGTTGCATATTTTCTATCCGTCACTGCGAGTTACATAGATTCTATTTCTCAGTGCGAGTTACTTAGTTTCTATCCGTCATTGTAAGTTACGTACTTTTTTATAGGACCCGTCGAGATGGTAAAACTCGAGGCTACCGATTTCGTGCCTTTTTTTTGACGCTCGGTCAAGTGAAGTACTAACGCGCAAGCCAGTCAAATGTGCCAGTATAACCTATAATTCATTCGAAGTAAAATGGGGAAAATTTAAAAATGTAAATAAAGCACGAATACCGTACTTAGTGTAAAACAGTTTTAGAATAAATTGTTTATTTATAAAATTAAAGTGAATAGAGTGTTTTAGTGGAACAGATTGATAAATTGGTGACAGTTGAGGATTTGACAAGTGTGATAAGTTGGAACGTGTTAATAATAGAAAATATTAGATAAGGATATATGAGTTTAAATATAATTGTTATTATTAATGATTTGTTCAGTTTGTGTTGAAATAAATTTCGGAACAGAATTCTATTTTACACTTTCATAAAGTAGTATGAAAAAGTGATATTTTGTAATCATGCTCCTCGTTTTTGAGGTTACACTCATCTCCCGTAAGTTGGACATTCTAGCGGGCGCGATTAAAATAGGACGAGCGAGCACTCTTATGCCAATACTCAGGACCGTATATATGTAGACTCTGAACCCGTGCTCAAGATTCGTTCATTTCTATACTATACAGGTTACGCGTAGGTGAGTGTATATATATTTTTTTTATATTAAACAGTGAATTATTAAATGAGAAAATCGGAGGTTTCTGGTTTTCGGAACTGCACTCAAATAAATAAATTGATTTTTAAGGATATTATATGCGGAGTGATAAAATTGATAAGATAATAATAAAGGGTAAGATAATAATAAAGGACAAGATAACAATAAAGGGCAAAAAATTGCCCTTTATTATTGCAATTTTAATTATATATAATACCAATTAATTGGGATATATACCTCCAAAAGTGAATGTTGAAGAACTCAAAAAAATTTGAGGGATTGATAAAATCATCCCGAAACATGAAAAAAGAAACAAAATCCAAAGTAGAGAGAGAATTTTGACAATGTTAAAATCTATTATGAATTATGAAGGTAATTAGAATTTTCATTAATTATAAAAACAACCATAATTCTTTCAATGTATATCTGTAAAAAAAATCACCTTTTCGAATTTTAGCTGACACCTGAGAGGGAAAGAAGAATCCCAGTAAGGAGAGCAATGGAAGGCATAGAATGGCATTGGATTTTTAATGCCATCCTATGCGAATCAATTCCGTTTTTGTCTTGAATGACATTTAATGCTCTTTATGGAATAGAACTTGTTTCACTTGAATGCGCTAAAGTTTTTAATGCCGTTCAGAAAGATGCAAAGTTCAATGCTTTTCTATGCCTTCCAATGCACTCCTTCTTACTAGGATTCTTCTTCCTTTTTTAATTCTTTAGTCACTTTTGGAGTATATTTTGACACGTAATTATCCTTTCAAAGTTTGAAATGAAAATTCATTTCTATCCTGAAAATTCATTTGTTTAATTGTTAATTTGATCAAATTTAATTTACATATTCCATTATTAATTGACATATATAATTAAAATTACAATAATAAAGCAATATCTTTTAATAAAGAAATTTTTTGTATCAAAACGCATGCAGCAGTCATTTTGAAAAAAAATTACTATTATCGCACATTCAATTCCTCCAAAATCAATCAATTTATTTATTTATTTAATAATTCTGCACTCTTCAAATATAAAAAAAAATATATAACCTCAAAAACGAGGAGCATTATTATACAAAATTTCACTTTTTCATAAGACTTTGTAAAAGTGTAAAATAGAATTCTTTTCCGAAATTTATTTCAACAAAAGCTTAAAAAATTACACAGGCATACAAAAAAAAAAAGGTCTTGTTACAGGAAGGTGACTCATATACCCCTATGTTTTTCGGCACGCTGAGTCCGAATCTGATGTCCGTTTACCCCCACCACCCTATCGAATCACTATCAAGGTCAATTCAAGGTCAAACCGGTAAATATTGCAAAAAATAGATTTTTGATTGCAAATTCGGAAAGGACGGGAAATTTTACGTCCAGATATAAAATAAATTTTTTTTTTCAGTTTTCAATTAAATTTTTTTTTTCAATTTTCAATTTTCAAATTTTTTTGTATTTTTTTTCACCTTTCTTGCAGCGACAATATATAAAAGCATAACAAAAATAAATAAAACAAAGAACTATGAACTTTTTGATTGTGCGATAGGTCACTCTTTTTTTCTTTTGTAACGAACTCTTTTGTTCTCGAAAGATCTATACAGAGGATTTCTTTTTCTTTTCAAAGTGTCTGGCTGGTTTGACCTTTTAAGCGACCAACAAACATCTGCCATCATATTTACATCCCATCTTCCTTGATAGCGACGTTCCATTTCCTTAATATCTTGGTGAAATCGCTCACCCTGTTCTTCGCTATAGTCTCCGAGATTTTCTGGAAAGTAGTCAAGATGAGAATGTAGGAAATGTAACTTTAAGTTCATTAAGCAGCCTAAATTTTGGAAACTTTTCAACAAATCTTAGACTAAAGTCTCGTAATCATCACTCTTCTGATTTCCCAAGAATTTCTCTGCGACCTTTTTAAAACTTCACCATGCAGCCATCTCCTTAGGATTCATTTCTGTGACCAATTTTTCGTCTCTAAATAAAGTGCAAATGTGAGGACCATCAAAGATACCTTCTTTCAATTTAGCATCACTGATTTCTGGAAATTTCTTTCCCAAATATTGAAAACAGTTGCCATCTTTGTCCAAGGCTTTGACAAACTGTTTGATTAGACCAAGTTTGATATGAAGAGGCGGAAGCAAAATATTTTAAGGATCTAGTAAAGGTTCACGTATTATATTTTTGGGTCCGGGATAGAAATCTTCTCGCTTTGGCCAATCTTTTTGTACGTAGTGTAAGAATTATTTTCCTCTTATTACTTTAAACATTGGGAGAAGGTGGTTGGATAATAAATTAGGCACTCATTTAAAAAAAGAATCAAAAACATCAGGTTTATTAAGATGTTTGGCGGACCGATTATAAAAGTTCGCACGTCTTATCTCCAGGTTGATAACGAACTGCTCATACCTTCGTCTCCCTAAAGTACCCCCCCTTTCGCAAGTTCTTTTCAGCTTACTCGTTTAATCGCCAGTTGAGTTGGTATTTGTCATCGACAATACGTATCATTATGGTCTCACACAACCATAATTTTTTAAATTTTCAATACCGTGTAAACTTCATATATAACAACGTAAATAACCTCTGATTCACCTATGAGGTCATGATGGAAACAAATTGATAATACCATATCTGGACGTAAAATTTCCCGCTCTTTCAGAATCTGTAGTCAAAAAGCAATTTTTCACCATATTTACCTGTTTTTACCTTGAATTGACCTTGATAGTGATTCGGCACGGTCAAGTGGACCTCGAATTCGGATTCAGAGACCCCAAAAACGTACCATTATGGTCTCACGCAACCATATTTTCTTAGATTTTCAATACCGTGTAAACTTTATATATAACAACGTAAATAACCTCTGATTGACCTATGAGGTCTTGATGGAAACAAATTGATAAAACTATATCTGGACGTAAAATTTCCCGCTCTTTCCGAATCTGTAGTCAAAAATACATTTTTTGCAATATTTACCGGTTTGACCTTGAATTGACCTTGATAGTGATTCGATAGGGTCAAGTGGACTTCGGATTCGGATTCAGGGACCCCAAAGACGTTAGGAATAGTAATCATTTCTAATAAAAATTTTTTTTTGTCGATTTGACCTTCAATTGACTTAAATTATGACGTGGTGGGGGTAAAGGGACATCAGATTCGGACTCAGCGTGCCGAAAACATAGAGGTATATGGGTCACCTTTCTGTAACAAGACCTTTTTTTTGTGTTCCTGTGTTATTAACCGCCAACACACTTCTGGCTTAACCCTTTGCGGCGCACATTTTTCTATCAAACCGATTTTCATAAGATTTTCGACTCAGGGGTTTTCGAGGTCGCTGATGACGAATCTGGAGCTAGATTTTCAAAATTCAAAATGGCGGATCCAGTATGGCGGACGAGTTTTCAAAAAATTGAAGAATTTTCATGAAACTTTCCACTCGGGAGTTTTCGAGGTCGCTGATTACGAATCCGGAGCCAGATTTTCAAAATTAAAAATGGCGGATCCAATATGGCGGACGATTTTCCAAAAAATTGAAGAATTTTCATGAAACTTTCCACTCGGGGGTTTTCGAGGTCGCTGTTTACAAATCCAGAGCCAGATTTTCAAAATTCAAAATGGTGGGTTTAATATGGCGGACGAGTTTTCAAAAAATTGAAGAATTGTAATGAAACTTGTCATCAGGGGGTTTTGGGGGTCTCAGATAACGAATATGACTTCAGATTGTACCTTATAGGTAATCCCAGCTTACTCTTAGCGCTATCCAGAACTAACGACGTGGACGTGGCAAGCTACTAGTTCCTTCTTTCCTTTTTTTTTTTTGGTTTTTTGTATTTTTTTGTATTTTTGTATTTTATATATTTTTTGTAGTTTAAATATTTTATTTTTAGTTTTTCAATAAAATTTGGCTGTTTCGTATCTTTTTTCTGCAGTTTTACGAATGATAAAGGGTGAAGCAATTTCTGTTGGGTAATAAGCATAGTGGTACATTGCAAACCTTACAAATCCATGACGTTCTTTTCTGTTCAGTTTTTGTGCTGCAATGAGTACAGCGTCTTGGGTTACTAATTAGTTCAGGCAAATGAGCTGATTCAGAGCGTCTTTTTTCGACAGACACTTGTGGTTTGTAAGAAGAGACTTGCGTAATTTGACGTTTTCTCCCCTTTGAACTTGGTAGTTTCTTACCCACTAGTTGATCTACTAAAAGTAATCTAAATTCTTTAGAAGTCAAAGATGGTTCCAAGCCCTTCTGTTTGTGTAAAATGAAAGCATTGACTACAATGACATCTAAGAAATGGAAAAATATTCTGAGCCACCATTTCTTGGACTTTCGGTCAATTTTGTATGTTGACAAGAGGTGATCAGCTTTATCAACATAACCCATATGTACGTTATAATCAAAAGCCACTTCAGGACAACTAATCGGTTTTAGTGTACCATCTTTTTGTCTACGGTTTACAAATCTTGTTTCACAAGGATCGTGATAGTTAGACAAAAAATAGACAGCCTTTTTGTCCATCCATTTGACCCAACAAATGCCCGTATTAGATGTCCTAAAATCACTTTGCCCATGATGCATCTTTTTATCAGGTATATCACTTTTCGGCAATCTTGAACGGTTCTGACGTACTGTACCGCAAGCAAAAATTTTATCTTTTTTCAAAGATATCATTAGATCCATACCTGTAAAAAAATTATCAAAATATACATGATGGTTGTTACCTACCAACTCTCGGGTAAGATCCTTGACGACTCTTGCTCCCAATTGTTTTTCGGCACTTTCAGTTTTCCCTGTATATATTTGAAATTCGCACACATAGCCTGTCTCATCCGCACGAACCCAACACTTGTAACCACGTTTTATGGGTTTGGCTGGCATGTACTGCTTCATGCTACTGCGACCTTTGAACTTTATCATTGATTCGTCTACACTTTAATAATTGCTTGGTTTCCAACAGTTCTTGAAATTTTGATTTAATGTTTCCAAAAAAGGTTTTAATTTGTACAATTTGTCATAAGTCGCTTCACCCCTTTTCGGTTCTTTACTGTTGTCAGCAATATGTAAATTACCGAGAAAAAATGCGAAACGTTTGACTGGCATCAGCGAGCTTATGTACGGATCATTCAGTTGAGAATTAGTAGACCAGTAATCTCGATATGAAGGAGACTTTTTTATTCCCATCAGAATATTAATGCCTAAGAAAAGCAGCAATTCCCCGTTTGTTGCAGGGTCATGTTTGTATTGCTTCTGCTTCACATATCGATTGGTTTCTTGGACTATCAAATCCATCAACTCATTGGGAAACAAACACATAAAGATTTCTAATGGTGATCTAACATTATCAGGAATATTTGGTCCAAAATCTTTAGTGAATGGAGCATCACTTCGTACTTTTCCCAATTTTACCCACATTTCATCATTCACTGAAACCTCATCATTTGTGGAATCATCCTCGTCAGAAACACCAGGATTATGATTCTCAACAACCCCCTGGCATTCCTCATTTCGCTTTTCTCTTTCAGTCCAGTCAATATCATCTTCGATATCTGAGTCACATAAATTGTCAATAGACTCAGTATCACTCAGAATATAAGCTACCTCTACTTCTTCTTCCACGACTTCAGTATGAAGCGTGAATAAAAGGAGTAGCTTATCAATCCCTTCCCTTATCACCTTTTATGGGTCTTTTTTCGGTCCCAGGATTCTAAAAATCTAAAATCTAAAACCGCTGGTTCAAGAGAGAGAACACACAGAATTACCAGGGAGATGATCCCTAGTTGATTGCCCAAGCAAAAGTGATTTAGATTTTTGAGACGGATATCGTATTTATAATTCTTGGGCAAAGAGTAGCAGTGGGAACGCGAGCGTCGTGATTCGCTCTCGCTTTACTGGGAGAACGAATCAAAGGCTCGTACCTGAATTGCCGGTCGATTTTCGGCGAAGCAAACCGTTGAAGATTTTCTCGGTTTTTGGTTTCCGCGAATATTGAAATTCTGTGAAGGTAGAAATCGTTACGATTTCTTCGTTTTTCTCTGTGTTCGCAATTCTCCGTTTTCAACGGTCGTTTTTATTTTAAGAATTCTGTCACCACTCGTATTTAATATACCGAGTGGCCGAAAAACATAAAAATAAGATGATGATGAATTATTGCATTGAGAAAATAATTAAAATTGTGGCGAGCGACAAAAACAACTGTCGAAAAGTGAACTTATTTTTTCTAACACCTGAAGACGTTTTTCTTGTGTTTTTAGCTTGAAGCGGTCGGAAATTTTTTTAATTTGAAATTATTCTTTTTGATTTGACCGAAAACTAGGCATCTCTGGAATCTTTAGTTCTGGGTTACGCCAAGTGTAAGCTAGCTGGGATTAGGTACCAGAAAGGTTCAATCTGACTGCAGATTCATTATTTGAGACCGCCCAAAACCCCTAAATATCAAGTTTCATGAAAATTCATCAATTTTTTGAAAACTCGTCCACCATATGGGATCCACCATTTTGAATTTTGAAAATTGGACTCCGGATTCGTAATCAGCGACCCTCAAAGCCCCCAGATGCC
>CAJFCP010024772.1:16049-27885 GCA_904066005.1 Synergus itoensis | reverse complement strand
TGTAAAAAATTAACGTCATTTGTAAATTTCTTGCCAATAATGAAAATAAGTAACGTCACTTTAAAAAAAAATGACGTCATTAAAAAAAATGACGTCATTCATTTTAACTTTTGGGAAATTTAAAATGACGTTATTTGTAGGAGAAATTACGTAATTTATTGCCAATTTTTTCTAAATAATTTACAAATGACGTTACTTTTTTAAAGAAATGACGTTATTTGTATTTTAACTTTTGGAAAATTTCAAATGACGTTATTTATTGGAGAAATCACGTTATTTTTGTTTCTCAATGACGTCATTTTGTTTAAAAAGTGACGTTATTTATTTTCATTATTGCCAAGAAATTTACAAATGACGTTAATTTTTTACAAAAAATGACGTTATTTGTATTTTGAACCTTTGTGAACATTTCAAATGACGTAATTTCATTTTGCCGATGATACAAAAAGTTTTTAAAAGACGTCATTTTATGTTCCAATTTATGACATAGCCAATGACGTCTTTAAATGACGTCATTTGAAGACGTCATTTAAAGACGTCTTTTTGTGACGTCATTTTTTTCAATAGGGTAAACTCCGAGGCCCATTCAAAATCAATCCAAACTTATAATCCGAATGAATCCCGTCATTTGTATAAGACATTAGAAAGGAATAGTTAGGAAATCATGAAGAGATAAAAAAATTAGAATTGATAAACGAAAGAAGAGATTTACATGACCAATTGAGAATCTCTCACAAATGTTTCTCGTTTCTAAGCATCCAAATAATTGACTGACAAGGTCGAGGGGACATGCATTAAACTAGCAGCTAACAAACCGAACATCTGTGGTAAGATAATTTGATATATGCGCTCAGCAAGATAAGCTGTCAATCTGACGACAGAGTGTCTACTAGGAGGACAGTTTCGCCCCCTGTCCGAAATAGCGACACACCATAATCTGCCAAATACAATTTCGGTCTGATATTCGAAATTAAAGTGGAGAGGACATGGATTGGTGACAAAACTTGGGGATTTCCCTTTTCAAATAGAACACGATACAGACCTTTTGACTGAAATTAAAGCAACAAATTAAGCCTTCGCTATGGACGCAGCAATTTATATGAAATTCAAAGTACCAATACACTTAGCTCTCAATATAGATGCAAATTCTATAAAATAACTTTTGGACAGTCACTTTCAAATTGAAAATGTTATAAGAATAATTGTATATAGGTATTATTATATTCTCTTCGGAGAAGGTATTAGATTTATATAAAATTTGACCCCCCCCCTTCTATTTTTGTCAAATGTCCACCCCTTGAACCCAAAAAACATATTTTTAAGAATGTGTGTGTCTATGTGCAGATTTTTAGTTTGATAACACGATAATTTTCGAAAAAATTGACAGATTGGATTGGCCTTTCCCGTGCAGAAATTCCCAAACTTGGCCCAGATCGGTGATGGAACGCAGAACCTGATCGGGCCCAGATCTGTCCCGATCGGGCCCAGACTTAGCACGATCGAGCCAGATCTGGGCCCGGTCTGGTTCAGCGTTCCATCACCGATCTGAAATCATCCGATCTGGGCCCGATAGGGGCCACAGCAAAATTTCTACACGGGTTGTTATATTCTCAAGTTTGTTAGCCAGTCATTTTGGGTAAAAATTCAAAAAGTTCGAGCATTTTGAAAGTTTTTGAGACCACTTTTTTTTAATTTACAAATTCTATGTCACATATATTCATTAAAAATATTCAAGAATGTTGTATTACATAAAGTTACATCTAAAATGAATATGTTACATTCTTAATTAAGTCTGGCACTCTCATTAGCTGAGTGCTTCTAGTTCAACAGGAAATTATTGATCTCATGCCTGTCAGATTTTCACTCGGTCAACCGAAGCAGGAAATTGTAAATGGAATTGAAAGCTGTCAACTGTCTTTCCTTCAAAGCAATTTCGATATATTCGAATAATAAATTACATGTAATTTTGTTTGATAGTATTAGGTATTAAAATTTTAGATTCCACAACTCTATCGTTCTGTATTCCCATATAAAATTCATTTGTGCTACTACATGTATCTAATTATGTTTTACGACTAATTTTAACTAGTTCCCATTTGCAGCCGTCTGATGTTTCCCGAAATTTCGCGAACGAGGTATGTATAATATTACCTGTCAGTGACAGTTTTACTCGCAAAATAAATTAATCCGGCACGTAACCGTCGACATTTACATCTAATACGAAGCAAGAGGAATGTACGATTACTGAGTTTACGACACCGGCGCACTTTGATGCATTTAATAGGATTTTAGAGTGTTACCTGGCTAGTCGTAAAAACAGTAACATGATCCTGAGGAGGAGACAGTTTAATTAAAGTATCCCTATCTCGCGAGTTACAGGAATAGCTTGTCGAAATTCTTCTATAATTTACTTAGATGATGTTAGAACGTCACTATTTTTAATGGAATTACTCCTCAAATTCATCCAGGAATTTAATTTGCAACGATAAATTTAATAGCAATGAGAAACTTATCATTTCTATCATCCCTCCATGATAATTAAAACATATAAACATCTGTTTTACTTAGTACAAAAATGTTCATAATCACGAAAATTCCTTTTATGGAATCCTCTCAAAAATGAGGATATTCCTCTATGAATTAGATTATTTTCCTCTGCTTTTAAGAGGATTCCTCCTTATTTGAGAGGAATCCTTTCTAGAAGAGAATAATCCTCTAAAATTAAGAGGAACACTTTATACACCATATTGTAGAGAAAAATTGCATCAGAATAAATTTTTCTCGGTGCACGTCTGTGATATCTCCCTATAAATCTTTTAAACCCCTTGAAAATTTTTTTAAATCCTGTTAAATATCTTGAAATTCTTAATAACTTTTAAAATTCCTTAAAAAATCTCAAAATCCGTAAAAATCTCCCTTTCATAGATCATAACATTTTTGGGAACGTACCCATACTACGTGACCCGTTTAGGGGTGGGGGGGGGGTCTTAAAAATACTACGCTTGGTCACAGGGGGGGAGGGGACTTAGATCTTCGTCACGTAGTCAATTACAATATGTTTTTAAAGTTTTTTCTTCTTGATAATATTTTTTTAACTTATAATTGTCGAGGCAAGCGCCATATTAATAAAGACAAATATGAGCCAAATTATTTTTTTTAACTTTCTGATTGCAAAAAATAATTTAAAACCATATTTATGAATTACCACGTGACTATAGGGGGGGGTCTTGGCATATACTACGGGTGGTCACCAATGGGGGAGGGGGGTAAAAAATGATAAAAAACGGGTCACGTAGTATGGGTACGTTCCCTTAATTTCTCCACTCTTATTTCACGAACGGATGAATGTTAAAAGAAATTATTATTCATTTTGATCGACGTAATATTAACTATATATACTATTTCATGTTACTAAAAAAATGCTATATACGATAAAAGTTTCACTTCAACGGGAAAAGCATTAACTTCACAAAGACCGAAGCTTTTAAGAATATAAAAGTCGATTAATGAAAAGTAAGCTCGTGGTGCTGAAACTTTTCGCCATGTTTTGTTCACTCTAATACAGTGTCGCATTAACGCTCTTGTTCCTCATTAAAAAGTTGAATTAACTTCATTCATAGAACAATGAACGACGCGAAATAACCGACCGACAAAACGGTGCACAAAACTCGCTTTTACATTTGAATAAACGTCGCGATCGAATAATGAAATTTGGAAAAAAAGTAGCCCAGGAAAATTTGTCCTTAAAACCAATTAAGCTGATATAAACTGGAAGTCTATATATACAGTTGTTTCTAGATGCAATGGTATAAAACAACCTCCTGCAGAGATAATAGGACAAGAAGAAATTGTGGTAGAAACGAAGAAAGGTGGACGGTAGCACCTGATACGAAGCTGCAGGAACTTTACAGAGGCACAAGTGGAATAATCAGGGAAAATAGCTACCGCTCTGAACGAATTAGCAACTTTCTTTTTTCCATTATTTTTTCTTTTTTTCTTTTTTCAAGCTAGTAATGCTGTTGCACATTGTCATTGTGTAATTCTTTTCGAGCAAAAAAGTAGAAACCCGCGTAAGTAAAGTGAAATGAATAGGGCGACTTGCCTCCGACATGAATAGAGAGTAATGGTACGAAAATACAAGTAAAGAAAATGTTTCTTATGGTCAGCATTCAGAAATTTCGATCAGGATTTGGAAGGGTCTGTCTAGTTATCACAATTCCCAGTCGGGCGCTGGTTTTGTAACACAAGCTATTGTGCTTTCTCCCCTTGGTTTAGATTGTTTCTCAAATGTAAAAAAAAACATTGGTTCCGAAGGTTTACCTTGTTGGCATAGTTCCTCATTAGATGAGAAAGGTGAAAATAAAGAAGAATAAAGACATTACAAAATATTAGGTATCCTCCCCCATTCATAAATTCTAATACCTTCCCGGCATGTTTATGCCATCTCCTATACAACCTACAGGTTTTCATTTATTCCTTGGCATGAATTATTGTGATCAGGATTTTCCCTGTACCCATAAAAATACTTTCTTTTTTTTTTCTTATATTAGGTGCGACGAGTATAAACGCCAATGAGCTTTCAACCGTAATTCAACGTTCGCCCATCATAAAACATCTAATTGCTGCAGGAATTATTGCACCCCAAGACCGTGAAACCCGTTTCCAAGCGACGTGTGGACCATTTCGCAGAGATACGACTTTTGCAACACCCTCGCGTATACGGATTTCCACTTCACTAGTACCTATTGCCACTTGTTTTTTTCTTTTCTTTTCTTTTCTCCACTTCCCTTTTCTTCTTTACCAGTTCAAGCACTTCCAAGCTTTCCTTCCGAGCAGTCCTTTGCGAGTATCTCGAGAAAGCCTTTTTTCTCGCAGTAAAAGCGGGGAAATTGCAAAAGCTCATAAAGCGGTGGAATTGTTTATCACGAGGTTTTCTTATGGCGCCACTTTATAGGATTTACAAGGTCGAATAATAATCTTAAATATCTTCTATATTTCCCACTGATATTGATGTAGTTATTCTGATAAATGGCAGTTATTCACAATTTAATAAAACCGGAAAATGCCTTATTTTATGAAATACAGTAGCTGTCATAATGAAAAATAAATATTATTTCCACACGAGAAATTACAAAGAAATTAAAGCTTCAACAAAGATCCTTAATTTTGTATTTAATTATTCTTATTTTAGTATCAATTACAGAGAGAGTAATTGTGCAAATAGTATTATATTTTTAAAGATATAGAGGGATAACAAATTCAAACAGAATTCAATCAATTAATTATAAGCCGACATTAAATACTGGAAATAGAGCGAAAGCTGATTATCCGAGTACTACAATAAACCATTCTGAATTATTTATTATCAAAAGCCGAGTTGCGCTTTGTTTCGCGAAATCCACGTTTTTTGTAAATAAAAGTAAAACTCGAATTAACAATTAACCCCGTGGATTATGACAAAACATATAGCCAGGTGCTTATCGATACTAACTACGCGCATACATTATTATCGTGGTTTGTAAATTGCAGTGTTTTCCTCCTTTCCAATTGCACCAAAAACCAATCATCATGCTATATGTAATATTGGTAAATACTTTTGATTTACGCTTTAGGCGCCATTTCAGTATAACTTCAACAAAATTAAAATTTTAAGCTTGCAATACTCACAGCTTCACTAATCCTTTGAAATTATTGTTAACAAGTTCTCTCCACATTTATGTGGCTTAAATGCAATTGCATTGAATAATTTCAGACAGGGCTTTAATGAATTTTCACGATCAATTTGAATTTCCAGCAAAGAATGTTTATATATATCTTATTACTGTAAATTAAACATTTTATAATTAGAACCATTGGAAATGACAAATTGCAAGATTTTATATTAGAAGGTAGTAAAAAGGTAGAAAGAGGTCCTCCACGAAAAAATCTGCTGAGACCTTTTAAAATAGCAATAACAACAGCTAGGATGTAATAAAAATAATCATATATCATGTGTCGCGCAAAGTGGTAACCTGGACGTAAAATTTCCTGGTATTTACATAACTGGCTAATTTGCATGAGCTTATTAAAATTTTGGCATGAACAGTAAACTATATTTTGAGCGTAGGTGGCTAGCGGCTACCTAGTGGCAGTTCTTATACTCCCAGGTGAAACTAATGTTTTTTAATTCTAAGTGGGTTATTCCTTTTTACGAGGAAGTCTGAGCAGCCGAGGTTACGTGCTTCGGTGTTTCATAAAAAAATCTTCTATTAAATTATCGTAATGACTAGCTGTGTTTGTAATATGTGCCATTGTTTTCAGTTACGCCAACGCCGAAAGCACTTTCAATTCGTCATAATTCGTTTTTTTCTTCTGTGAGATAGGTGGTTTTAATTTGTATTAATTGCGAGTCTGCCTTCGAGAAACAAATTGATCCTATATTATAGGACAGGTACACTCAGAAAAAAGTTTGTTTGAATCAAACAAAATTTGTTTGAATCAAACAAATTATCACTTTGATATGGGGTCAATCATATGTTTGTTTGATCCAAATAAATTCCTTATTTGTTTTTATTTATTTCAATTGAATAAAATTTTGTTTCATTCAAATAAATTTTTTGTTTAAATTAAACAAGTTTCTTGTTTAACAGTTGAACAAAAAAATAAATGAATATTTTTTTTCCAAAAAAAAAAGAAAAAAATTGAAGTCGATCTATATTATAGTTTCATTTATCTAATACATACTTTATAACTAATGAAAATTTGATTTCTTTGATATTGCGAAATCGCGTTGGAACCAGGACTCGAACGCAAGACGTGCGAGAAGAGCGGAATTAAAACTCGACACTCTACCCACTACGCCACGGAGGCTGATAACTTATGGTTAAAAATCGGGTGTATTTGAATGCAAACAAGTCTTTGACACTGTCATTTTTTAACATCTCTAAAAGTTTATTCACATTATATTTTTTGTTTGAATTAAATAAATACTTTGTTTAAAATAAAAATATATACTAAACATATTATTTGTTTCAAATCAAACAAATCTTTTATTTAAATCAAACATATAATGACATATATACCAAACAAATTATATATTTCAATCAATAAAGTAAATATTCTTCATTTATTAAATTTAAATAAATGTTTTGTTAATTGAAGTAAAAAATTTATTTCGTTCAATTATCTGACTTCAAACAAATTTTTTTGATTAATTTAAACAAACTTTTTTCTCAGTGTAGTTAAATTTATGATTCGAAAAACTTCAATTACGTCAGAAGCCTTTTATTATAAGAATTATTCTTCATTCATTAAAATAAATTCGTTTCTTTTAGTTAAGAAATGATAGTGAATAGGAGAGTTGATAAATGTAATAAACAAATAGTTTCTCTACGTTTGGAATAAAGTTTTAGGTTGAAAAATTATCTGTTTCAAAGCTGTGATAGGTGCAAAATTGTGAAAAGGGAAGATTGAGCAATGAGCAATTGAGCATGCTTTACTCCAGCAAATTAAAGCCCGAATTATCGCCTAAAACGTGCATCACCCGTCTTCTCCACTTCTATATTAGGCAGCGATTTGCGGATTAGAACTTTGGTCGCGCAAAGTTTAACTAAGTAACGGCTAAGTAGTCAACGCGAAACTTGCCGCTACTTACATTAATTAAACTCTGATCTTATCGTAAATGCTGCTTTTTTTCACCCTAAAATTCGGTTCCAAAAAAATATGGATAAATGAAAAAATAATTTATTTAAGTAAATTTTCTTCTTAAAACTTCAAGTAATTCCAAAGCCAATCAGATTTGAAACTATAATGTATACGAAATTTTCGAGACATTTTTAGAGAGGGGTTTCAAGAGGTTTCTAGGAATTTTAAGGGAATTTAACGATTTTTAAGTGATTTTTAAAAAATTCAAAAGATTTTTGGGATTTTAAAAATATTTCATAGAATTTTAAGGGATTTTAGGATATTTTGTGAGATTTTAAAGGAATTTATGCAATTTTAAAAGACTTTTAAGAATTCTAAGAAATTTTAAGAGGTTTCTGAGAATTTAAAAATATTTCAACGAATTTAAGCGATTTATAAGGTTTTCGTTAAATAAGGGATTTAAAAAGGTTTGTAAGAGTATTATGAGGTTTTAAGGAATTTAAAATGTTATCCTGGAATTCCAAGGATAACATACCTATAACTTTAAAGATATTTTGAAAGATTTCTAAGAATTGCGAGGGATTTTATACAATTTTATGAGATTTTCTGATCTTTAAAAGATTTTGTGAGAATTTTAAAGGATTTCGTGGAATCTGATGATTTCTAATAATTTTAACAGATTTTAATGGTATAATGGGATTTTAAATGTAAAATTTCAAGAATTTTTTGTGAATTTTAAGAGATTTTAAAGTTTGTCAGGGAATTTTATGAAGAGATTTCAAAAGATTTTTACGATTTTTAAAAGATTTAGTAGAATTTCAAAGGATTTCAAAGGGTGTACATTTTTTAAGGACTTTCAAGAAATTTGTCGATTTTTAAAAGATATTGTGGAATTTTTATGAGATTTTTAGTGATTTTAAAAGATTTCAAGAGATTTTTCTAATTTTTAAAAGATTGGATAGGATTTTAAGAGATTTCGAATAATTTGAAGGGATTTTTTGATTTTTAAAAGATTTTGTAGAATTCAAAAGGATTTTGAAGGTTGTCATAAAATTTTAAAGAATTTTATGAAATTTTTCTAATTTTTAAAAGGTTTTGAAGAATTTCATGAAATTTGATAAGATTTCTAAGGATTTTAAGAGATTTTAAATGTTATAAAAAATTCCAAGAGGTTTTTAAGAATTTTTAGAGATTTTCGCTAATTTTAACTTGGATTTCAAGAGATTCATGATTTTAATGGTTTTTGTGGATCTTCAAGGAATTTTAAGAGGTTTCTGGGAGTTTGAAGAAATCTTAACGAATTTTAATGGATCTCGAAGGTTTTCGTGAAATTTTTTTGCGCCATTAATTTTCTTTTTCTTCTTTCAACTTCAAGTCATTCAAAAGCCAATCAGGTTTGCAACAACAATGTATGCGAGATTTTCGAGATATTTCGTGACACCACTTTTTTAAGAAAGGATAATTAAGCCAGATTCAACTTCATCATTTGAAAAAAGGTGTGAATAGGTGACGACCTGTCTTGGCTGCATATATGTTCAAATAAAGTATTGATAAAATTGTTTAAATTCACATAATAAACAATAAAATAGCACCCCACAAAAACATGAATTTTTCTACAAATCGTGACTTTTTTTGTGTTCCACGTTTGCAGAAATCACTCGTTACCAGCAATCTTTGTCTATGTCTTTCTGTCAGATCCCGAATTGCGAGCGAGCTTAGGAGAAACTTCTTTTTCTTGTGACAGCATCGTCTCTATGAAAGTGCTTTCTTCGAATATTGGAAAGAAAAGTGAAGTAACAGATCCGTCTGATCCGCAGCCGACTTTGGTCTTGCAGTTTGAGATGTATTCTACTTCAGCCTGGCGTGCCACAAATCCGTCTAGTTCAAATCGAAGAAAGACCCTTGGGATTTGCAGGACCCCGGGACGGGAAGTTGCTGGCAAAATGGTATGAAACGTTGGAGGGGGATGAATTGAGGAAGAGAGAGAAGAGCAAGAAAGCCCTAGGGGTGCAGACATCCCGATTGGACTGTAATTCGGAGACCAAACCCAGCCTAGATCCTTACAGTATTAGATATAATACTCCGCGAAAGTGGAACTTCTTGAAATGACATTTCAGCTATAGATATTTCACGGTCTATACATACATCACAGCCTAATGGACTTTGGAGGATTCAAATTATGTTCTACAATACACTCCAAAGCTTAGGGTGCCGCAAACAGTCTCAGTTCTAAGGTGACTTGGTAATGACTTTGACAAGTTTACGTCAAGTTCTATCTTAGCTTCCTATTACCCAGTTTCCAATGTGCTATTTGCGTTTCAAATTATATGCTAAATAATTGGTATTGTCTTTTAAAATAATTACACGGAGAAATTTATAATATTTATTTTTCCTAAACTACGTTTTTTTTCCTAAACACGTTGCACAAACGTGTCCCTAAAATTTATTAATATTTAGAATTTTTAATATTGAAAATACAGTCGACTTGGGTTACTGTAATTTATCTGAATTCGAAGAATTGATTTACCATCATCTCCTTTAAGCCACGCCCCTTGCGCACGAATGAACATGAATGAATGTGTCACCAATATTATCGGACGTCTTCAGGGGTAACTAAAAAGTAAATTCAAAATTCTGCATTTGCATTAATATTGTTTTACTCGGACAAGGATTAAAATATGTATTTTGTGATCGTAATTTTCTTTTATAATTGCAAGATCTTACAATTTCCTATTTTAACTAATAAACATCTTTGATACTTTTAAAAACTTTTTAAAACTCTCATATGAAAAAAGGACTTCATTTCAAAGCTCTCTAAAGTAAATTCAATTATATAACTCTCTCGTATTCATTTAAAGCACACTTTTGGGAGTAGTAGGTTTTTATGCATTTATCTTTTAAATTCTTAAGATATTAAGCTTGAATAAGTTACTTTATAAAATATTTTACATTTTACAGCTCTCTTATATTCAACAAGGCAAAGATTTAATAAGGATTCAGTATAAGAAAAGAAACTAAAAGCGGATTTTAAAATCAATTGAAATGAAACTTAAATCTAAAATTTAAATTTAATCTTAAATCTAAAATCTGAAATCTAAAATTTAAGAAATCTTACATTTATATTTTCTCTTGAGTTATAACCTGAGAAATAACAAGATATCCGACTTGTGCAACAGACAGATGGAAGCTAATAAAAGAAAATACACGCCGCACAGTACGAGAAAGAAAATCCACAGAAATATCCTGGATCTGTCAACACTTTTTCTATTACGAGTACTTCCAGAGTGAAATAAATGTACCATTTTCAGAGGAAGCTCAAACTCGTGAAAATTCAATAAATGAGTGGAGGTTGCAATTTATTCATACACATGTATGTGTACATATTAAACTAAAATACCTTTCATTTTCTCAATCATTCACCGAGAAAAAAAGTTTCTTCGTTTAAGAGGAAAATTCCTTTTACGAAATCCTCTCAAAAATGAGCATATTCCTCTATGAATTAGATTATTTTCCTCTACGTTTAAGAGGATTCCTCTTTATTTGAGAGAATCCTCTAAAATTAAGAAGAAAACTTTATATACCATATTGTAGAGGGAAAATTGCATCAGAATAAGAGGAATCCTCTTAAACGAAGAAACTTTTTTTCTCGGTGTTTATTCTCTCAACCATTTATTCATTTTGGAATAATTTGATGAAACTGAAATTTTCAACGTTTACGTCAACGAAAAGTCATTTTTTTGTAAAAAAGACGAGATCTAAAATATGATTACTCTAAGTGATTCCATTCGATGTCAAAAGACACACAAAACAGTTTCAACCCCCTACCATACTAGGATCACCCCCAAATCATCCCCTAAGTAAATAAAAAATCATAGCCATTCCCCTAATTTCGAGACCTAAAATTTTATCATTCCAAATGGGTCCATTTAATGTCCAAAGAAGCCCAAAACAGTTTCATCCACCTAACCCCTTAAGTTCACCCTCAAAATCAACCCCTAAGCACAAAAAAATCATTAAAAATCCCCAAACTTGGAGACCTAAAATCTTGTCGTTCCAAATGAGTTCATTTAATACCTTAAGAGGACAAAAATAATTTTATCCAAATAACGCCCTATGTTCACCCTCAAA
Source organism: Synergus itoensis (assembly GCA_904066005.1). Taxonomy (NCBI): domain Eukaryota; kingdom Metazoa; phylum Arthropoda; class Insecta; order Hymenoptera; family Cynipidae; genus Synergus; species Synergus itoensis. Next base: position 16,134 of record CAJFCP010024772.1, on the reverse strand, counting down.
ATTAACCTCTAAGCACAAAAAAATCATTAAAAATCCCCAAACTTCGAGACCTAAAATTTTATCATTCCAAATGGGTCCATTTAAT
>CAJFCP010024772.1:0-15649 GCA_904066005.1 Synergus itoensis | reverse complement strand
AACTTCGAGACCTAAAATTTTATCATTCCAAATGGGTCCATTTAATACCCAAAGAGGCCAAAAATAATTTCATCCAAATAACCCCCTAGGTTCACTCTCAAAATCAACCCCTAAGTACAAAAAAAATCATTGTAATTCTTCTAAGTTCAAGATCTAAAATTTTATCTTTCCAAATGGGCCCATTTAATATCCAAAGAAGCCAAAAATAGTTTCATCCACCTAACCCACTAGGTTCACCCTCAATATCAACCCCTAACCTTTGGTGTTAATTTTGAGGGTAAACCTAGAGGGTTAGGTGGATAAAACTGTTATGGGCTTCTTTGGACCTTAAATGGACCATTTGGAACGATAAAATTTTAGGTCTCGAAGTTTAGAGATTTTTAATGATTTTTTTTGTACTTATAAATTGATTTTGAGGGTGAACCTAGAGGGTTAGGTGGATGAGACTATTTTTGGATTCTTTGGACACTGAATGGAACTATTTAGAAGAATAAAATTTTAGTTCTTGACATTAGGGAAATTGTTATGATTTTTGTTGTACTTAGGGGATGATTTGGGGGTGATCCTAGTGTGATAGGAGGTTGGAAATGTTTTGTGCGTCTTTTGACATCAAATGGAACCATTTAGAGCAATCAGATTTTATGCCTCGTCCTGTTTACAAAAAAATAACTTTTCGTTGACGTAAACGTTGAAAACTTCGGTTTCATATAATTTGTCGCACATTATGCTAAAACAGAATATTCCAATAAATCCTACTAATTATACTAATTATAGCAATGTCAAAATTTTGAAACCAAAAAATGATATGCAAAATTGAATAAAGTATGTTTGAGTACCTTCATGTCCTTAACTTTAGTTTATAAAAGTACTCAATATTATAAAGAAGAAAAATATGAAATATTAAAATCTAGGGCAAGTTAAAATCCTTGGGTAAGTTTATGTTGAGCAGCAAGGTATATTGAAGACTTCTTAAAGCATTCTTCCATAAATAAAGCGAAAATAAACCTCTCTCTGGAGTCGATGAGAGAGTCATTTAAGGCTTGCGAAGAAGTCTTCCGGTAAAAGGTCTGAATATTCGAAACTTTTGGATATTTTATTCGCTCCTGGAATAACTTATAAAATCCAGTGCTGTGCATATACCGAAAGGCTTGATGCTTGTTTTTTCTGATCCCTTTCAGAAAGAAAAAAGGGAGCAAATGATTCAAATGGCAGAATAAAAAGAATGCAAGAGAAAAAGGAAAAGGAAGGATTTAAAAAAAAAAGTGAAAAAAAGATGAATATAGAAAAAATCTACTTTGTCCCAAGAGATTTTCATATGAGTTTTAATGAACTATTCGTAATCTTATTGATTTTTTAAATCTGGTCTTAATCTTTATCCGGTCTTAAATTTTTATAAAAATAAAAAAAAAGTTATTTTGAATTTTCTTTTATAAATGTAAATATTTAGGACCATATAAACGTATCTTAACGCTTTAACTTTAATTACAGAAATTTTCAATTTGATATCTATAAATTATAAATTTAGAAGTAACGTTGCAGAGAAAAAAATGTCGGTAAGGTAGGAATCTGATAAGTAATACATGGCCTTAATATGTATGTGTCGTATCTAAAAAATGTTCGAAGGGTCATCCAAGGCAAGTAGGGTCTGAATGTAGACAACTTCATAACAGGGAATATTATACAGATGAAATGTTAACTAGTTGGGAACTCTGATTCACCGGGGTCGTAAGTTTCTCAAAGTTCATGAAAGCAGCAAATTGTATGCGATACAGTCTCTTTAATCGCGGATTCAGGAAATTTGTTAACTGAATACCTGTGACTTCATTTCAACCTACAGAATTCGTTTCAAACTTTTGTAAAGTTCAGGACGAATTGAAAATATCTGTATAAACAGTAGAATTTCGTAAATGAAAAGAAATCTCGACAATTAAAGATTAGTTGACATTATATGTTAACTAATAATTCTTTATAAATACTAGCTGTCTACAAAATGTTTAATCTAATTAATAATTATCGAATAGAAGTAATGGATCTCCTTACAGCAGATTTAAATGAATTAATTGCAAACAACGATTCAATAACTGAATATAAATTGAAAAACCCGAGTTTATGACACTTAAATCAACTCTATAATTTAATCATCCGTTCATTTTATTTATAATTGTCGATGATAAATAAATGAAGTACTCTCTATGCATAATTATATAATAGATTCATTCAAAATATAAATCCAATGAGAAGTGAATTAAACTCTACCAAAGGACACAAAATGATTGAATGGATATTAAATCTTTCAAACATCTGTGTGCAAATTATGAAATATATAATTAGATATATATCATAGTGTCAATAATTAAGATAATTAGAAAATGTTCACTGATTCGGGTTTTTCATCGTTCCAGCAGGAATATTGATCAGGAGACTATATGAGAAAGCCATGAGAGATTTTACGACTCTCGATTGCCATGAAGAGCTTTTATGAGTTTATTTTAAACAGGGAAACTCTACTTTAAAATTTAATCAGTTTCGACTCATTGGAAAAACTTTTTAACATAGCTCGTCTACAATCGATAGTCCCTGCAGTTGCACAAAAATAAACGAGGAGATATAAACTACAAACTTCAAGAAAGAAATCTTTTCACATAATTCAGTGTATTTGAGTTTACACAATTTACACAAAAGCCGTAAAATGGAACGAGCATCATAAATTTAATGATAGCGAAAAAGTCTGAGAACATTCTTCTGAAAAAATTTTAACCTTATTATAACGAGGCACGGGTGGTGGTGCCAGCGTAACATGCAGCGGTCGGAACTTGCTTCAGTGTGCGTATCAACCGCGAAAAAGCTCAGAAATTTATTTTCACTCGTCTGCATACTCAGTGGAAAGCAAGGTCGAGAGACAAGCAGAAGTTGAAAAAATTCTCGCAACTTTTTCTATTGAAAAGAGTCCATTACCGCAGGCAAAATACTTCTTGTGCGCCTAAGAAATTAGCCTTTTGGGAAACATGATCGACAGGAAAAAAAGGGTACGTGGTACCATAAATTGTTTATACGGTCACAAGATATGACACATGGTAAGAATACATGAAAGAAAGCCATAAAATAATATTTCTCAAAGACCACATTCAGTTGGCGTGAAAGTCCGTAAAAGAAGGAAACTCCACTCAAGCCTTTCCCCAAAGGAGCAGTTGAGCCGTTTGCGTGAAAAATCCTCAAGCATTTCTTTTATTTTTTCACATTTTCTGAGAAAGTAGTAAACTGTAATAGTGATGTTATGAAGACTCCCTTTTTCCGGGGTAGCTCAAACCCTTGTAAAAAGAATCGCTGACGTCGTATAGAATCCTGAAGAGATCGTGTTGTCCTCAAAATTGCACGCAATCATTCACCACCCGGCAAGAAAAAGCACCTGAAAGTACCTGAAAGCAAGTTCTTCCAAAAAGCTTGTTGGTAGTCTATTTGAATATTGTACGAGTCATCGAGAAAAATTCTGTCCTTCACAGAAAAGCGTAGTTGAGGTAAAAGCTCGAGGGCCTCTTAACGCGTTTTAAGATCTGCAAGGAGGCATACTCAGCCTTATTTTTATTTAGTGCTAAAAAGCTCTCCCGGTTAGTGATGCATTCGCGCGAGGTTTAATAAGAAAAAAACAAGGTCGGTATTTTTTCTCGACTGTCAAAAAAAGAAAATATACTGTACAATATTCATAAAGGTTTTCTTGAATTTCAGAGACAAGAACGAACGCGCGCTCTGCGCGCGCATTAACTTAAAAATCCTTAAAATTTCACGAACACCTTCAAAATCATTAATCTCTTGAAATAAATGTTAAAATTCGTGAAAATCTCTAAAAATTCCTAGAAACCTCTTGAAAATCCTTAAAAATTCTCGAAAACCTTCAAAATCATTAATCTCTTGAAATCCATGGTTAAAATTCGTGGAAATCTCTAAAAATTTCTAGCAACCTCTTGAAATTTCTTAACATCTAAAATCTCTTAAAATAATTAGAAATTTCATGAAATTCTATGAAATCCTTAAGAATTTTACAAATTTTTTTAAAAATTAGAATAATCGATTGAAAATACTTAAAAATTCAGAAAAACGTTCAAAATCATTAATCTCTTAAAATCTATGTTAAAATTCTTTAAAATCTCTGAAAATTCCAAGAAACCTTTGAAAATCTTTGAAATCGCTTGAAATTCGTGAAAATCTCTTAAAATTTCCAAAAACTTCTTGAAATTCTTTTAAATTCTACTATAACAATTAAAATCCCTCTTATATCCTTTAAAATCCATTAAAAGTATGAGAAATGTCTTCAAATTCCATGAAATCCCTTAAAATTACAGGAAAATTTTTAAACTCATAAATCTTCTGAAATCTACGTTAAAATTCATGAAAATCTCTAAAAATTCCTAGAATTTTTAGATTAGAAATCTCGTCAAATTCCATGAAATCCTTAACAACTCTACAAAATCTTTTAAAAATTAGAAAAATCTCTTGAAATCTTTTAAAATCCTTAGAAATCTCATAAAAATCCATCAAATTCCTAAAAATTCCACAATATCTTAATTTTGCAAATTAAAAAGGTGTCTGAACACATCCTGCTTTTTCTACTTATGCAACTTAACAGTTTTTCACTAATGGAACCAGTGAGCCCTTAGTAGTAAAACCATGTTTTTGTCAGCCATCTAATTTAAATAGACTTTCCTCAGACTCAGTAGAAAATGTCTGTTAGAGTTTGACATCGAATTAATGTATAAAATAAAAATCCGGATAATTAGAATATAATTTTGCACATTAAAAAACGTGTCTGAACACATCGTGCCTTTTCTACTTATGAAACTTAATAGTTTTTCACTAATGGCGCCAGTGAGCCCTTATTGTTAGTAGTAAAACCACGTTGTTGTCAGCCATCTAATTTAAATAGACTTTCTCCAGACACAGTAGAAAATGTCTGTAAGAGTCAGACATCAAATTAATATATAAAATAAAAATCCAGATAATTAGAATATAATTTTGCAAATTAAAAAGGTGTCTGAACACATCCTGCTTTTTCTACTTATGCAACTTAACAGTTTTTCACTAATGGCACCAGTGAGCCCTTAGAGTTAGACATCGAATTAATGTATAAAATAAAAATCTGGATAATTAGAATATAATTTTGCAAATTAAAAAAACGTGTCTGAGCACACTGTGCCTTTTCTACTTATGCAACTTAACAGTTTTTCACTAATGGCGCCAGTGAGCCCTTAGTAGTAAAACCATCATATAAAATGATAATTAACGAAACCAAATTCAAATAATTTCGCGGAATTTACAATCGCCAAGTATCAATTGTCTAAAATCACTATCGATACTTACACGACGAATCAGGAGTGCGGAATAGGCGTTACGATATTTCGACTACGACTCAAATAATCTTTTTAGAATAGAGATGCTAATTATGGAGCATGCCGGAGTGGAAGGGGAAACAGGGGGGGAGATCAGTAGAAGAGTTCAATGTATGGTCAGTCGGTGGAGAGAAAGTAGTGAAGGTCCGACTTTAGACAGCCAAAAATGGTGAAAGAGGGGCGGTACATATCTTTTTATATTTTGTAGCTATTTATACAGAATATGCACTGTCAATATTGTTCATTGCAGATTTCTGCGAATTTCATTTCGGAATAATTAATTCTGGTCTGTGAAATTGGAGCCAGAGCCTTCCCTTGCGGAGCTTCAAAGACAATTATATTTAGCTTCGTGTTCTCAGCACGGGTTGAAGTCGAATAGCATGCAACTCGTGCATTAGGATGCAACAGCGCACAGAGCTCTGTGACACTTCGCTATTAATCGTCTATGTCCACGTCGTGGCTCATGCATATACAGATTGTTTGCCGAGTACTTTGCTTCGACCGACAAGGGTCCTAAAACATATTCCCAGCAATATATATGTTTCAAGAGAATCCATATTCTACACATACTCAATCAAGATATTCACAAACTAATAACTTATGCACAAGACCTTATATCCCTCCAAGATTAATCATACTACTAATTAACTTATTACTGATGGAACTTATGGTTTAAACTTTTCCAGAGACTTATTGTCTTCATCAAGAAATGTTCCATTAACTATCAATCTTGGGATTATATTGCAAATTTTCGAGTTTTAATAATAATTAACGAAAACTGTACATAAAATGTAAATTATAAAATGAAGAGACATCTGAAGAGTTTTCATATTCATGTCTGTAATTAGAATGGAGACCATTAGAAAATAATTGTGATTAAAAAGCGATCGCCAACGTACGCGTTTTCTCGTTAATTAAAGATCGCGGAATAATTATCTCAGCGCGGTACGAGTAATTAAGTTGTCCTCAGTTCTTAGCGGCCGATCGTTCTCAAAGACGCGGTCCCTCGTATGAATAATGCAGCCCGTTTCGAGAAACGGTTACACAATGAAATAGCTCTTTATTCGTCTGACTTTTAATATAACGCGAATGGGGAATAGAGAAAAAGATTAAAGAGTGAGAAGAGTGCAAAGAGGAAACTAAACGAGACTTACGCTCGTTAATGCAATGTTCGTTAATGCACCGGCACTGCCTTATCCTCGGATCTTTCATTCTTGATGATAATTACATGAGGTTCATATACATGTCCTAAATTCGCCTCAGTAGAAATTCACTTCAGGAAACAATCATCTCACTAGTCTCTTCTATTTCTGGAATTATATTAATGAACTAATAATAATCCTATCTGAAAAAAGTGGTTTAACTGGTATGATGGCCTCTTAAAATTTTATAAAAAAACTTCGAAATCCTCCATTTGTGAAAATATTTTAAAATGCATAGAAATCCTCAAAAAATTGAACAAAATTTTTTTAAAATCACAAAAATCACTTTAAATTATTAGAAATCTCATAAAATTTCATGTAATGACTTAAAATGTCACTGGATTTTTATAAAACTCATAAAAATCTCTTAAATTCTCTTAAACTGCCTTAAAATCCCATAAATTTCATGAAATTTAATGATAACGTTCGTTTTGGATTTCGTGAAATTTGAGGGAGTCGAGTGTAAATAAATAAGTTTTTCGTTCCGTTCGTTCCTGTCTTAAAAAAGTGGTGTTACGAAATATTTCGTAAATCTTGCATACATCTTGTATGTGAGAAAGAAAAATCTCTTAAAATCATTAGAAATTTCATCAAATTCCATGAAATCAGGGGCGAATCCAGGGAAGAGGTTTAGGGTGTTCACCCCCCCCCCCCCGAAACTTTTGACATTGTATATCCGACATATCCGGAATCATAATAAACAAACAAAAAGTCGACGTATTGTCCATGGATATTTTAAACCCCCCCCCTCCGAAATATTTTTCTGGGACCGCCCCTGCATGAAATCATTAAAAATTATAAAAAAAAAATTTAAATAATTAGAAAAATCTCTTGAAAACCCTTCAAATTTTACGAAAACCTTCGAAATCCTTGTAAATTGTACAAAATCTTTTAAAAATTAGAAAAACTCTTGAAATCCCTAAAAATTTGACGACAACATTCGAAATCCTTTCAAATTTTACGAAACCTTTTGAGTCATAAAAATATTTTGAAATCCATCAATAAAATTATTGGACAAACAATATTTTAAAAGTCAGAAAAATCCCTTGAAATCCGATTGAAATCTGATCAAATAACTTGTGGAAACCGTTTTGCGAAATCGTTTGCGAAAAAAAAACCGTTTTGCGAAATCGTTTAGAAATCCTAAAATTCTTTTGAATTGAGTAAAAATTACTTGAAAATCGTTAAAAACTTTTAAAATTCTTAGAAACCTTTTGAAATTCCTCTCTAAAAAAAGTGGTGTCACAAAATGTTTGGAAAATCTGGCATACATTGTTGTTGCAAATATGTTATGGCTTCTGAATGACTTAAAGTTGTAAGAAGGAAAACAAAATGTGTTGGTTTGCTAGTTAAACAAAATTTGAAACTAGAACCAGTTTAAAAAGTATAGAACGGAATAGGCAACAAAGTAATAATAATAATAAAAGCAACATGTCTTTAAAAGACGATCTTCTTTCCTATAATGCAAGATGCATTACTTTTCGTGTATATACATTTTAAAAACTGACTATATGAACACGTTTGCAAAATCTGTTTTCATCGTTACGTCTTTTACGTGTACCGTCATAGAAACCGTACTAAATTATTTGTTATCTAGAAGAAGGTCGGTAATTCCTTACCTTTGAAGTTTCTTATACTTTATATGTATAATGCAGATATATATGCGGATTCTACTCATATATACTGTAACAGATACATATTACATATATATCTATTTTACGTGTTCATATCTATATCTAAGAGCAACCTTCCACGGAAATATTTCACCACTGAGTGTGCTCATGCTCTAATAATCACGAAGTTGAGATAGGAAAGAATATGCTGACCCTATTCTTTCATTCTAATTGATGATAAGGAGGCTTGTGACCGTGAAGTATCGTATTGAGTTAGTGTAATCTTTTTTTTTATATGAAAGAATGGATTTGTCGACGAATGAGATAAAACAAGCGCTTCATTGTTATCATTATATCCTCGTACTACTATTATTCTTAACGCTTATCATTCAAAGTTTATTTTCCGATAGAAATAAGTTTAAAAACATCATGTTCAATACTTCTGATTTATCAGAAGAACAGAGAGAAGACTCATTTTTATCAAAGCCGGAGAAATTGTGACTTAAAAATACCTAAAAGAAATGAAATATGGAAGACAATTCTGGAGTATTTGATGAAATAAATATGAAAATTACTTGGCTGGTCGGGAAATTATTTTGTCCAAGTTCCTAGGTTCCTAAATGTCGTAATATTACGATGAAAGAAAAAACTAGTAAAATAAATCAGATAGAATAAACTAAATGAGTAAGATTAACGTGATTTATCCAGTCAGATATAAACGCACTCAAGAAGCATGACACTGTAATAAATCGTGTGCAGCGAAGTGAACTTAGTTTACCACAACGAGAGGGTAGGGCGACGCAAGAAAAACTCGTTAATTTCGCAGGTTATCAACCCTTGGCAGCAATTAAATTCGAAAACAGCCTGCGAATTTATTTTTTTCCCCCAAGCACTAATACGTGTATTTCAGAATTAGAAAATGCAAAAAAAACGACATTCATCTTTTAGAATCCATCACAAAAAACGTTATTATTAAAATTATTTGTATTCCTACAATGTGTGCCTTCATTATGTATGAACTTTACTCAACGTAGACCTTGTTTGTCGGACGTTGATCTTAATAACTTACTCGCCCACCCTTAAGCAAGTAAATTAGCTTCTCGTCCGCAAATAGAATAAGAGTTGACCCAGCAGTTTAGACGAACGAAATTAGTTGGGGAACAGTTGCTTGCTTAAACTTTAACCAGAATTCAGACTCTTGTTTTAAAATGTGGTCGAATTCATTTCAAATCATGCAGGCTGGACACGTTCATGTCACAGAATCGCCTGCAGATGAAATATGTTGTTTTTCAAAAGATTTCATAAACAATACGTATTTCACCGATTTGATAGAACATTTTCTTTGACAATGTTATGAATATTTGAACTTTTAAAACTCGTATCGCAATTTATGAAGAAATTTGCTAATTTTCTCCTTTTCAACTTTAGAAACTTCTGCAATCTTTAAATGTTTCCATAAATTGCGTTCGGAGTTTTAAAAGTTCAAACACTCTGTCAAATAAAAAGTCTATCAAATCGGTGAAATAGGTATCGTCTAATAACCTTTGAAAAACATTTTTCATCCGCAGGCGATTCTGTGATCATGCAGTCGGGACACGTTCGTATCCAGACTGCATGATTTAAAATAAAATTCGAACATATATATTGAGACTTAATCACTTTAAAACTGATGATCCCGAACAATAAAAAAAAAAAACAGAAAATGTATCAGGGATCGCTAAATATTCCTAAGTTGTAGGTAATCATTTGGGCATCGAGGGATTTTAGAAAAGCCCTGAACCATAGATCAGTTTGCTAACCAGGTCGAATAGATACCTATGCATTTCGCTCGAATTTCTCATTGGAGTTACCGTGGATTCGGTAACGCCGGAATTCGATAGCGTGTTGGAGCGATTGTACATCAGAAACCACAGGGAGCCGTCCATGGAAGATCAACTGATTCCCCAGGAGGCTTCCAGGGTCAGGACTACCAAACCTCCAGATAGCTCGCTTCGAACTTCCAACGTCGTTCTTCTTCGCCCTCAACTCCGTATTCGACCACGAGCCGCTTTTACCTCCTACTCATGCTATTCCACTTCCAACCCTTTTACTTGCCTGAACGCCACAAGCCTTGTCAGAATTTACCGTCTTGCAGATTAGGGAAAACGAACGACTCCTATGCTCATACTTCTGACTACATTCAAGAAAAGCTAAAGACTTTCAGGAAATTTCGGAAGAATTATGCACACGATGTGAATGCTCATTTCCTTACCGGAAATGTATTATCTGGGTAATTAGCGAATGTTAATTCAACCGGAATTTCCTTCATATTATTTCACACAATATTCACGAGTATTGTGCAATCTGCATAATGTTGAAATAATATTACACTAGTGAATATTATTGCTATTATTAATACTAAGTAACAATTTTGTCTTTCTGTTTTTACACATTTTTAGTTGGGAAAATGATTTTCCTGAACATTTTAAGGAATCTCTCTAAAAAGTCTGAAAATTAACTGAAAAGGTAATAAAAATTTTGGGGAAATTCTATAAAATTTACGAAATTAAACAACACCTAGAATTTTTGACTGAATTACAGGGTGGCCACAAGATTCCATTTTTTCATTTCCCTAACATTTCCCTGACTTTTACCTGACTTTCAGACAAATTTCCCTGACAGAAAAGTATGAAAAATGCGAACAAATTTTTAGTAAAAATACTATTGAAATTTTTCGGAAATTTCGTATAATATCACTTTAAATATTTTGAAATTTAAAATCATTTCAAAACACTTAAAAATCGTAAAAATCTCTTAAATTTACAACCTTGGAAATCTCTTAAAATTCATTGAAATTGCTTGAAATTCCTAGAAACATCTAAAAAAATTCGACGAAATATCCCTTCAAATTTGTTAATATTTCATGAAAATCCTTAAATTTTCAATTACTGCTTCAAAATTCCTCAAAATCACTTCAAATCCTTTAACTTACTCAAAAAACTTCAAAATCTTTTAAAATTCCTAACAATCTCTTAAATTTCCTACAATCCTTCAAAATTCCTCAAAATCTTTTAAAAATCTCTTGAAAAATGTCAACATTTCACGAGGAACTTTAATATGTTTTAAAATGTGTCAAAATCTCTTAAAATTCTTGAAATCAATTGAAATTCCATAAAAATTTCTATCAAATTTATAATTTATAATCTCTTAAAATTTTTTAAAACTCTTCCAAGTTTCTTTAAACCTTTAATAAATCCATGAAAAACTTTTACATCCTTTAAAATACGTAAAAGTCTCTTAAAATTTTGTAAAATTCCACAAAATCTTTTGAAAATCATAAAAATCTCATGAAATCCTTCAAAATTTCATGAGAAACATTAAAACCCCTTAAAATTACTTTAAAAAATCAAAATTTCTTAAAATTCTTACAAGCCTTTTAAAAACCTGTAAAATTCCACAAGAATATTTATAATCTTTTAAAATTTTTTAAAACCCTTCCAAGTTTCTTTAATTCCTTTATAAATCCATGAAAAACTTTTTAATCCTTTAAAACACGAAAAAATCTCTTAAAATTATGTAAAATTTCACACAATCTTTTAAAAATCAAAAATAATTTTTTAAATGTTTTTTTAATTCCACGAGGAATATATTTCAATTCGTTGAATCATTTTAAAAATGTCAAAATTTTTTTAAATTTAAACAAGATTTTTAAAATTCTTGAAAACCTCTTGAAATTCCATAAAACTCTAAAAAAACCTTTTATAAATCATAAAAATCTTGTGAAGATTCTTTAAAATTTCAATCAAATCCCTTAAAATCACTTTAAAAAAATCAATATTTCTTAACATTCTTACAAGCATTTTAAAATCCTTATTTAAAATTCCACGAGAATATTTATAATCTCTTAAAATTTTTTTAAATTCTTTCAAATTTCTTTAAATCCTTTATAAATCCATGAAAAACTTTTATGTCCTTTAAAATACTTTAAAAATCTCTAAAAATTGTGTAAAATTCCACAAAATCTTTTAAAAATCATAAAAATCTCATGAAACCCAAAGAATTTCAAAGAATACCTGGAAATTCTTCATAATCCTGCGAAATCCTTGGAAAATTTCTAAAACCCGTGTAGAAATTTCCAAACCTGGCCCAGATCGGTGATGAAACGCCCGGCCCGATCGGGCCCCGATCCGGCCAGGTTTGGCCAGGTCCGGGCCTGGTTGGGCCGTGTGTTTCATCCCCGGTTTGAAATCCCCTGATTTGGGCCCTATCGGGGCCAGATTCCCTAATCTGGGCCCGATCGGGGCCACAGCAAAATTTCTACTCGGGAATCTGTTAAATAAACTATAAAATCTATAAATGCAATACGACAGAAATAACATAGTTAACATAAATATCAATTTCTATTTTCCCTGACAACGAGACTCACATTTCCACGACATTTCCCTGACAAATTTTTTTCTCTGACATTTCCCTGACTTCCGTGACATGTGGCCACCCTAAACAACATATTAGGATGTTTGATTTTCCATAATAAGTTACTGAAATTAATCTCCAAGGTTCTATATGTCTCATGGAATATTTATCAACATTCACAATAAATAATAACACCAAAAAGTGAGAGTACGCTTGAAAATGAGTAAAAACTGATTACTCAGCTCAGTCTAGAATTTATAAAATATCTGACTTATTCAAACATTCCTCTCCTTTTTATCATTATCCTACCTCCAACTTTTAATCACATAAGATTATTCAGCACATGTACCCTTTATTAGTCACGGTGCAAGCATAAATTCCAGCTCTGCGATTTATTGAATTCGATCTAGAATATCACGTTGGCTATGGACCTTTTTTGTCGAGGTCTTACGCCAGGTTCGCATTATCTCTAAGACCGAATGGATTAGCAGGGTTTCCCACTAATGAGCGGCAAGCTTTTTTCTCACCTAATACGCGGCTTGATCCGAATCCCTTTTCTTACAACTCGAGAGGAAGTTTTTCCATTGCCTTAAGACTGCTGTTATTGAAAGAAAGTGGTCTACGTTACGTTGCTCATTAAAGTCATCACATTATAGAGCTCGCTTCTAACTAAGAGCAAAGTGCTTGACTTACACTCTCGTGATGCTCTACAATCTCAGAAGTGTTTTCTCAGATGGGTTAGATTTAACCAGGGGCGAAAAAGGGCGTCTCATGGTATTAACTTACGAAAGGGCGGCACAAAAACTTGCAACCATACATCGATCGGCCTAATCTCAGCCCTGATCTTGACGCTTCACTGCCTGAAGATAAATCTCGTTACCTTTGAAAATTGTTTCGCGAGCTCCCTTAAAGCTTAAACGAATGATAGTCAAAGGGTCGATGGGCGCATTGCCTTTGTCGAGAGGCTCTTAGTTGTGGAAAGTCGAATATCGAAGGGGATGCGGCAGTGTAATCGTCCTCTTGAGGAAATCCAATTTTACTGACGCCGAGTAATCGATTCAAGAGCCATGCATTTGGAAATAGAATATACGGGTGTCTTCCTCTAGGAATCAGATCAGATTGCAAAAAAAACCACCGCAAATTATAGCAGGTGTATTCATTAAGTGGTGTGCATAAATTTTCTTCTTTTCATTAAAATTTTATTTCCTCATTTGAATGAGGGTGGAAAAAATATTAAATTAAAAAAGCGAGCGATTCAATTTCTTTTAACAACAGTTCTTTACTTAATTTTGGCGCAATTATTCTCTATCACGATTCGTCAATTACTGAGAAATTTATCACGATAAATTTCCAGAAACTGATTAGGAGGAAAACGATTTTTTTCGGAGAAAAATACCTCTGAATCATCTACTAAGGTTAAGGTAGACCGCGTAAGGAATGTCCGGTACGTGTCCACCCAGAAATCCCAATACGCTTGTAGCATGTTCCGGATTGGTGAAAGGAAAGACCGATATCACGTACGTTTCATATATACAGTAGTATACATGCATCTATATTTCTAGGTAAGTCGCCAAGAAGAAGAGGAGCTTAATGTCGAAGTAACTGAAATTGAATTCAATTGCTACTGGCTTTCATGTACAAAGGGTGGTGTGAGGAGGTCGTCCTGAATAAACGTTAATCTTCCATAATTGGTTCCCGAAGGTAAATCGAATCGTTAAAAACGAATGTTGAACCTCAATGAATATAGAAAATTGATTCTCTGATAGTTTCCCATTAGCACTTTAATGTCTAACTTCTCGAATTTGATTCGAACTATTCCGCAATTCTATAAAGTTATCACTTTATTTTTCTCTTAAATCCTCCACTCATTCTTCCATTTTCGTTTAAAAAACAATAAAACAGAGTTAACTTTAATCGTTATATAAAACGTCTTCTCGATTACTTTTTTATTCTTTTAAACACATCCTTCATCTTTAAGATTCAAGAAATCTTTACTTTATACAGTCTTTGAACTTTTTATTCTAAAGACAAATCGAGTACTGACTTTTGTTTCTTTAATATCTCAATATCTAAAACATGACATGGAGAAAATTTATTTGTGGAACTTTACTGAACCTTGACAGCAGCTGAGATATTTAATGCTGGATACGTCACAGATTATTAAAATAATTGTATGACAACGCCAAAGTTCCACGTGTCCTTATATCTCAGCTTTACTCAGTAAAAATTCACAAATCGATTTTCTCAGTGTAGAAATTTCTCAGTAGATTTTCTCACTTTTCATTATGTTTTAAAGAAGATTTAGTACCACAAAAAATTCATTCTCGTTATATTTGCAAAAAAAAAAACAATTTAAAAAGAGTAATTTGCATAATTCAGATGTTTTGTGGAATGTCAACCAGGAACAGTTGCAAAATTCAGAGAGAAACTGTAATTTCAGAAGTAAATAATTGTAACCTACGATGTACATTTTGCTT
This sequence comes from Synergus itoensis, assembly GCA_904066005.1. Lineage (NCBI taxonomy): Eukaryota > Metazoa > Arthropoda > Insecta > Hymenoptera > Cynipidae > Synergus > Synergus itoensis. The sequence continues at coordinate 584 of CAJFCP010024772.1, read as the reverse complement.
ATTAAACATTATATTCTGCATGGTTAACTGAGAAAATATAATTAAATTTTCATTCCAACAACATGCGTGATCCAAACAACGTGTTATTCATGCTAGTCACGTGAACCATTACCTCGCGATATTTATCATCGAGTGTACCTCTCTAACTGCTCTTTCGCAATTAACAAAATCGTCCTCCACCTCCCTCGTATCGTCGTGAGTGGTCGGTTCTGGAACCATCTACATAACGACTTTCCCAGCGATCTGGCCAAATATCGTTTGCTAAATGAATTTATTACTTTTAAGTGATTAATAACTTCTCTCACCTCCCTTTTCCAATCTTTTACTTCCTTTCTTATTATTTGTTTTGCTTTATTTGCTTAAACACTAATTTATACGAGCATAATTAAATTAACTCTTTGCAACATTTTCTTCTGGAAAAAGCATAAAACCAGGCTAGTTTTTCTCTTTTTTTTATCAGGCACTAATGCGGAAAATAAGTCTATATACCCCAGTCCCGTACAGAAATGTTTATGGGATTCTGACGGGGTCCTGGCCAGTTTTCCCTAGTTGTAATGTGGTCCTGATCTGGAAAACAGGAAAGG
>CAJFCP010024768.1:0-30006 GCA_904066005.1 Synergus itoensis | reverse complement strand
TAAAAATTGATGTTTTACAATTTTGTGACAAAATATATGTAAATAGTCCATTCAAATTGCGAAAATGCAACAGTTAACAGTTATATGCATTTATTTGTTTATAACAATTAAAAAAATGTAGGATATTTATCTAAAAGTTACATTTTTATTTAAAAAAAGAAAATTTGCTAATTCTATATCGTTTTACAGAAATATCAATGAATGGGGCTAAATAAATGTCACAAATATAGCCAATTTCAATTTGTAAGTTAAATAACAAATTACTAAATAAGAAATTCAAAAAATCAGCACTGACACGTTAAAGTATGATCCTTCGTGAGTATTTAAAAAAATAAAAACGTTCTAATCCGTTGCGATTTAAGGTGTAGACAGATTTTTGTCCCAAAAAAGTGCTTTTTTTCCCACTGTGCGCCATTTTGAAAATACTAAAACAAAAAATCGATCTTTGAACCATGGATTCTCAAAGTTTAGACATTTATTCCACCGGTTAGTGGGGTCCCAGGTTTATTACAGACTGGAAAACCTTTGAAAAATCGATCATAAAAAAAATAGGTACGAAAAATCACGTTTTTTTTTTGTTTAAACTGCATTTTGGAATAATAAATAAATTTTTTGGAGAATTTTATTGACACCATCGGAAAGAGGAGATCTTAAGCAATAAAAATATATGTGTCTCAATTTTTTCTAGTGTCAAATAGTATTAGTTATTGGCCGTCGAAGAGCAGTGTTCCGGTAGTGGCGTTTTGGCCGTTTAAGGGCTAAACATACCCAGGCAGTATCAATCAATTATGATAAAAAATAAAAACTCTGTGAATATTTTTCTATCTTGTTCTTCAGTAAAATGCTCATTTATCGAAAATATTGAAGTCTGTGCCCGGAGGATTTTTTTTGCAGAATTAAGGCTATGGGTTGTAATTACAACACCCCCCTAAATACACCCATGCAGCATCAATCATTTCTGATAAGAAATAAAGACTCTGTGAATATTGCTCGATTTTCTCCTTCAGGAAAATGATCATTTATCGAAAATATTGAAGTTTGTGATCGGAGGATTTTTTTAGTATACTTCAGGTTATGGGATGTACTCGTAAAACACTCCCTAAACATATCCAGGGAGTATCAATCATTTCTGATAAGAAATAAAGATTCTGTGAATATTCTTTGATCTATTATTCTTTGGAAAAAACACCATTTTTGGAAAAATCACAAAATATTCACAGAGTCTTTCCAGCATTGTAGATATGATTTGTACTGCATGGGTGTGTTTAGAGGGTTGTTATGATTACAACCCATAGCCAGAAGTCTACAAAAAAAATCGTCCGGGCACAGACTTCAATATTGTCGACAAATGCGCATTTTACTGAAAGACAAGATTGAAAAATATTCACAGAATTTTTATTTCTTATCAGAAATGATTGATACTGCCTGGATGTGTTTAGGGGGGTGTTGCAATTACAACCCATATTCTGAAGTCTACAAAAAAAAAAACCACCGGGCACAGACTTCAATATTTTCTATAAATGTTCATTTTCCTGAAGGAGAAGATCGAAGAATATTCACAGAGTCTTTACTTGTTATCAGAGATGAATGGTACTTCCTGGGTGTGTTTAGGGGGATGTTGTGATTGCAATCCATAGCCAGAAGTATACAAAAAAAATCCTCCGGGCTCAGGCTTCAATATTTTCGATAAATTATCATTTTCCGGAAGGAGAAGATCGTAGAATTTTTACAGAGACTTTACTTCTTGTCAGAAATGATTGGTACTTCCTGGGTGCGTTTAGAGGGGTGTTGTGATTACAACCTATAACCTGAAGTCTACAAAAAAAATTCATCCGGGCACAGAGTGTCTTGCAGACGTCTCCCTTCCCGCCTTGGGGCGGGAAGGGTGACATCTGAACTCAGCAGTACCGCAACGCCCGTGTTAGCGGCCGACCTACCGAGCTGGCCGCTAACATGAGCTTCGAGTGTAATTTTTTTTTCAAAAAAAATTTTTTTTTCATGTTCCTCTGAAAAATTCGTCAACACAATAACTTTAAATTTTGTGGAAATTCCTTTTTTTTTGATAATTACAAGTTTGTAAAATCTTTACCAAATATTCTTTAGCTATATGTAAATTATTTCCTCTATGTGGGTGGTGAGAAGTGTATGTTATAAGATCAAATCATAATTAGAAGTAAATGTGCAAAGTTTTATTTATCTATTTTAGCAGTCAGTATTTTTCGTTGAATGTATTTGTTCTTAGTTTGTTTTTTTCTTATATTTATTTAGATAATATTTGTTTGTTATGTTTTTGAAAGAATTTATTACAACTTATTGAAAATTATTATTCCTATGTATGTTTAAATGATTTTTATGTTTTGAATATGGCGCCAAAAGTCCCTTTAAATCGATTTTAGTGATCGATCGAGTTGCCAGGCGGCGCTGATTGTATTGTACCTCCCGATATCCTTTCGGTATCCCAGCATTCGAAATAAATTTTTTCAAGTGAGTTAACTAGGTTAGATTACCCTCTAGATAAGCCTTATGTATTAGTTTAGTATAAATTAAATTCCCCGCCAATTTGACGGGGAGGCTCCTTCTATTCTTATTAACAAAATTTATAATTTAGCATTGACATGAACCACTATTACTTCTTGGGAACTTGGCACAAATATAAACCATACTTTATATGAGTATTTTAAATTTTCTTTGAATAAACCAAAATTAAAGTTTTCACAGGTTTATGTTTATTTAACTCTCATGTACTTGCGTATTAGTTCTATATGAAATAATTTATATCGATAGACAACGATAAATTAATACATTAATGTTTTGAGTAGAGTCAACTTTTAAATTCTGCACCTATATGATAGTGGTGCCTTCTGTTGATGACAATTTATAGTTTAGCACGGACATGAACCGCAATCGACTGTTAGGAACTTAGTCTAGATTTAAACAAGAGTTTGCATAAATGATTTTTAAAAAACTTAACTATTAAATTTCCCGCGGATTTAATGGTGGTGCCGTCTACCTGACGCATGCGCAAACGTTTTCCCGTGTGTATTTTAGATATTCAAAAAAAAACCGTCTTTACATATTGCTGTGCACATGTCTACTGCGCAGCTTGATTTTTTTTTCTTTTTTTTTTTGTAACGTAGTATATTTTTGTATTTACATGTATGTACATTCGTAGGTTATAAAAAACGTAACGTTAAAACCCTATACATCTTTATGTACATTTGTACTGGTATTCTGTATGATTATTAACTTAATAGCTCGCAGATACATATATCTTTTTACTGATATTGAACTTGGTACTTTTCTTATAATACCATATATGCTTAAATTTAGGTATGAAACAGCGTCATTTATTTTTCCTTATTATGCGAATAGAAAATAAATAATAAAAAAACTATTCTAATCGAATTTGCGCAACTTGAATTTCCTCCCTCTTAGGAGGAAGGAATCTGAATTGCCGACTGAAGGTAATTTAGCATTGAACAATACCTTACTCGATTATGAGTATTTGAAGTTTGAAGAATGATAAACTGATATCATGTATTTTCAAAAAAATTCCAAACTCAAAAAGAAAAATTTTTCACCTCTTGACTTTTTTTCATATCGTGCGTTGTTTGGCTTCTAATTTAAGTTTTCTTTCATTTTTTCGGATTTTCAAAATGTTATGTCTTTCAATTTTTTTTTATCCAAAAAAGTCATTAGGAAAAATTGTTCATCTTTTTGAGTACTACGAAAATCTGTGCATAGAATTTGTAAATTAAAAAAAAGTGGTTTCAAAAATTTTCAAAATGCTCCAAGTTTTTGAATTTTTATCCAAAATATCTGGCCAACGAACTTGACCTTCATTTTAGGACACTAAAATAGTATACCAAAGGCCAATCCAATCGGTCAATTCTTTCGAAAGTTATCGTGACCACAAACTAAAAATCTACAGACAGACCCACATTCAGGGGTTCCCAAAACGTGGACATTTGACAAAAACTGGGGGGGGGGGAATTTTAAACAAATCTAATACATTATCTCTGATAATGAAAATAAAAAATTTTACCAGAAAAAGAAAAATAAATAGCTATAATTTTATAAATTATAAATCTATGTATATATGTATATGTAACCTGTATTATCTATCTATTAATGTCTATATAAATGGTTCATAAAGTATCACACTGAAGAAATATATGGTTATTTTTTGATGATATGTGATATCAACTTTTATAATTCAAATACTCATCATTCTAAACTAAAGGATACGATATCATCAGAAACTACTCGCGCGTGGAGCGAGCGTTTCATTTTACACGGAAAAAATGTGTCCTATAAAAAGTGTAGAACTCAGTCTGGGAATCTTGGAATGGTACCAAAATGTTATAAAAATTGAAAACCTCCTTTTTTGAATATTTATAAGATATTTCAATACTAAGTGCAAGAAAAGACCACAGAAAGTCCTGGACTGTCTAGAAAATTTGAATAAAGAAAAAACAATTTGGAGACTGTAAAATGTCTAAGACAGTTTGGGAAAAAGTGAAGAGGCAGCGAGTATAATTTCAAAGACAGTTTGGGAAAATATGAAGGGTTCTACCCTATTGGAAATCTCCACATGGATTCCTTTATTAATCCGTATGAGAAAATTGGGACAAGAAATGAGATAGGAACCTATGTGGGAACTTACATAAGAACCTATGTAGAAATCCATACGGGATCCTATGTATTTTCTTTTAATTTGAAGTAAGTAAATTTGTAAGTATGTAATTTTGAAGTAAGTAAATTCAAAAGAAAATACATAAGATCCCGTATGAATTCCAATATAGGTACCCACATAGGTTCCCACATAGGTACCTATCTCATTTCGTGTCTCAATTTTCTCATACGGATTAATAAAGGAACCCATGTAAATTACCATATGGGTTCCCATGTGGGATCCTTAAAGGGTCCACATGTGAGGATTTCCAATAGAGTAAAGCAAAATAAAAAATCTGCCCGCTTCGTGGGCACATTCTCATCGCGCGCTTGTGTCCTGCAGGAAGCTTGCACCTTACAGGACGCTCGTACCTACATGTTTTTTTTAAATTATTTTAAATTTAAATTTAACTAAATTAAATTTAAATGAAGTGAAATTACAGCTTTGAATGTAAAAGAAAACTAATTTACTTAAGGTTCTATCGACCTTTAGGAGCACATTCTCATCAGGGCACTCGCGCTTCGCGCTCGGTTCTGTTTAACAATATTTTTCATGATTAAAACGAAAACTACTCATCCTATTGAAAAATGGCCAAAAGAGAACTTGTAGATCTTTCTAAGGCCAATAATTATGTTTGTTATCATTTTCTCTGCATCTCGCGTTATTTGGCTCAAAATTTGAATTTTCGATTTTTTAATGAAATTCAAAAAGTTGTTATGCCTATCCTATAGGGCGTTCAAAAAGAAACATTTTCCATCTTTAGACTTTTTTTCATATCGTGCGTTGTTTGGCTTCTAATTTAAGTTTTCTTTCATTTTTTTGGATTTTAAAAATGTTACATATGTCTTTCAATTTTTTTTAATACAAAAAAGTCATTAGGAATAATTGTTCGACTTTTTGAGTACTACAAATATCCGTCATTAGAATTTTTAAATTAAAAAAAAAAGTGGTATCAAAAATTTTCAAAATGCTCCAACTTTTTGAATTTTTATCCAAAATGGCTGGCCAACGAACTTGACCTTCATTTTAGGACACTCAAAGAGTATACCAAAGGCCAATCCAATCGGTCAATTCTTTCGAAAGTTATCGTGCTCACAAACTAAAAATCTACAGACAGACACACAGACAGACAGACAGACACATTCGTAAAAACATGTTTTTCGGGTTCAGGGGGTCCCAAAACGTGGACATTTGACAAAAACGGGGGGGGGGTCAAATTTTACACAAATCTAATACCTTCTCTGATGAGAATGTAAAAAAGCGAAATAGACACCAGATTTGTAGTCTTTTATTTACAAGTTCACACAGTTAACACACGAAGAAACGTATTTTTCACTTATTTAATGCACACAAACCTAATTCTATAAACTAACTTAACACTACTACATACAACGCAATTCACTAACACGTACAATATTGCACGCTGAGTATATGGGACGAAATGTCAAATTCTCACCGCTTGTGAGAAACGTCCAGTGCAGGGTTCAAAAATGGGTAGCGACCCAAGTGATATTCAATAATATTGAGATAATTCTTTATATAAAATATTTATATATTATTATATAAAATATTGAGATAATTATCCTTTATATAAAATAATATTACTTATTCACTTTAACCGGCTGCCGGCTGGTGGTCAAGTGCGCACATCGAGGCGCAGATTATTTTCCTAGACTGTCCAGAACTTTCTGTAATACCAGCTCGCTATTTTTCACTTTTGGAACTTATACATATTCTTTCGAACCGAATTAAAAACATTCACAACTTTTTTACATTTCATCGTGAACTGAATTTGGCTTCTTACTTAAATTTTATATAGTAAATACAAAACTATTTTTCCTAGTCTATTATCGTTAATTTCTAAGACTCATTTGCATTTAGTATTGAAAAGTTTGAAACCTTTATTAAAAGTCATTCAAGATCTCCAACATTTTGGTACCCGTCCAAAACTCCTGGACTAATTCTACATTTTTTACAGGAGATATTTTTTCCGTATACATATTAAGAATATTTCATTTTCAACAATCTTAGCATACTTAAACTTTTAGGGATTTTAAAAATATAACTATGAAAACTGTAACTATTTAAAGTAGAAAAATAATCACTGACTCATTCACACATTTAAATTCATAAATGAAGAATAAAAATGTACCTCAAACTTACGTAAGACTAATTTTAATTCCCATTTTCTCCAAGTTGTGTCCCCCTGCGTATCTCTTTCGCTCACGGTTTACAGTCAACCGACTGCCGATCGATTGAAAGGGGATGGCTTCCAATCAATATACCCGACGCGACGTTCTGGCTAGTTCTAGCGGAAGAAGAAAATCGTGAAACGAACAGGAATAGTTCCAGAAGGAAATGTTTGCACTCTGTTATAGTCCACCACCGGTATAGTACTGGCTAAGTATTGTCTATCATTATAAATAATATTCGATCTTCCTAGTTCTGGGTGAATGTTGTCTCCACGACCAGAAAAAGATTATTCCAAAACAAAAAAAAAAAATTTTTTTAAAATATGTTTACACATATTCGTGCGTTTTTTTAAAGGTTAAAAACTTTAAATATATAAACCTAAAACAATTTTTTTTAATTTACAAAATTCAACAGAAAAAATGTTTAGAAAAAATTACACATTATGTAGGGAAGACTATCTTAAAGAAAATAGATAAAACTTTCACAACGTTTAATTGTGCACGGAAAAAATATTTCCTGTGAAAAATGTAGAATTAGTCCAGGAGTTTTGGATGTGTACCATAGTGTTGGAGATCTTTAATGACTTTTAATAAAAGGTTTCAAACTTTTCAATACTAAATGCAAATGAGTCTTGGAAATTATCGATAATAGTCTAGGAAAAATAGTTTTGTATCTACTATATAAAATTTAAGTAAGAAGCCAAATTCAGTTCACGACGAATTGTAAAAAAGTTGTGAATGTTTTTAACTCGGTTCCAAAAAATATGTATAAGTTCCAAAAGTGAAAAATAGCGAGCTGGTATTACAGAAAGTTCTGAACAGTCTAGGAAAATAATCTGCGCCTCGATGTGCGCAATTGACCACCAGCCGGCAGCCAGATAATTATATCAATATTTTATATAACAATATATAAATATTTTATATTAAGTATAATTATCTCAATATTATTGAATATCACTACCCAAAAGTGGGTAGTGACCCAACTGGACGTTTCTTACAAGCGGTGAGAATTTGACTGGTTAGTATATAAGTACCATTTCGACCCATATACTCAGCGTGCAATATTCTACATCTTAGTGAATTGCGTTGTATGTAGTAGTGTTAAGTTAGGTTATAGAATTAGGTTTGTGTGCATTAGATAAGTGAAAAATACGTTTCTTCGTGTGTTAACTGTGTGAATTTTTAAACAAAAGACTACAAATCTGGTGTCTGTTTCGCTTTTTTTATTTTGCTATAGAATCATTCATATTTTCCCAGACTGTCTTGGAAATTACACTCGCTGCCTCTTCACTTTTTCCCAAACTGTCTTAGACATTTTACAGTCTCCAAATTGTTTTTGCTTTATCCAAATTTTCTAGAGAGTCCAGGACTTTCTGTGGTTCTTTCTTGCACTTAGTATTGAAATATCTTATAAATATTCAAAAAAGGAGGTTTTAAATTTTTATAACATTTTGGTATCCGTCCAAGATTCCCAGACTGAGTTCTACACTTTTTATAGAACATATTTTTTCCGTGCAAGCTCATGAGATGGTGGTTCCACATTTTTTCCACGGTATACTTATCACGAAGACTCATTCAAACACAGATATTTTAACATATTAATTTTTCTGCGTGTGTGATTGTCACTTGATATCTTAGGCATCTTTGAAGATCATCGGACATTCATCTCGAATCCATATTTATTTAAAGCATACAATATGCAAGCATCATACTAAAGAGAAGTTATTTCTCCGCCAAATGTATTCATTTTCTTGTCATTATTTTCTTAATTCAAGAAAATCGATTCCTTGTACTTTTTTTTGGCATTTTAATTTCAATACAAAAGTACAGCAATTAATATCACCAATATCAAAGCACAAAATTTGACCTGTCAAACCCACCAAACCTAACCTTACCTAACCCGATGTGGTTCCAACCCGATCCACACTATCTGCCCCCTTACAGCCACATGTGGAAAATCCAATCGGGCCCAGATCGGAACTTGGAAACAATTTGGGCAATTTCTGCATGGGACAGATATTAAAATGAGTAAAATAAGAAAAACTATTTTCATCATAAGTACTGATATTTACGACTAGTATTATAGGGTAAATTCAACGCTTTTTAATTAGCTGTAGGTAGGCCGTAATCTTGCAGATAAAGGGTCGTTTTACTATTTTTAATAACTATTCATGTTATGGAGATAACACGTTTTGAATGATATTTTATCCAAGTATAATAGTGGAATTCTCACTTATGATTGATTGTTTGGACAAAACATACTTAAATTGACACATATTGATAGACAGATCACGTTTTGATTGAAAACCCATTAAAACTATATTTGGGATCGAACCCAACTTCTCAGAAAGACAGCAACCAGATGAACTGCAATCGGGAGACCAGTGTACTTATTTTCGAAAATAAGTTATGTCTAGTTTTTTTGCGGTTATCATATATTCCTCAATGATTTATGACTTTTAATATCAAACAATAAAAAAATTTTCTCTACAATTTTGTCAAAGCTTTTCACTTCCTTCATGAAAGTAGGTACATGAAATCATGAACATTTTAAAAAAAATGTGAACTTTAAAAAATACAAATAAAGCAATTATTTCTTCAACGAATACTTTGAGGAAGAAAAAACTAATTTTTGACAGTTAAATGTTAGTTTAAAGAAATTTTTATAATACAAAGCAAATCGAAACCACAGAGAAAATTAATTTTTTTTTATTTATCTATATTATAAAAAGAAACTATGCCTTTATTGATTTTCATCGACCACGTGACCCCCATGACCACGTGCCCTCCATTAACCATACGCTCTTCTTAAGCCCCATGTAAAAATGCGCCCTTATTAACCCCCCCCCCCCGTGCAGAAATTGACACAATTAGCCCTATTTAAAATAGGGTTCTCACAAGACCCTGGGGGACGATTATGTAATTTTTCACTTCCACTTTCACTTTCACTTTGATATTTAGGTTTTCACTTTTTGATTATTACTTTTTTCAAACACACGTGAATGTCAATTTTGACGTTTTATACGGCACTGATAAACTGTATAAGCGGTTCACCTATTTATGTCTTATTCGTAGTTTTTCAAGGTTCCAAGTTTTCAAGTTTTTCATGAAAACCATAAATAAATAATAAATATGCAAACCGCTTATAATTATTTGGTATTGGGTTGAAGCTTCAGACTTCTATAGCCTGACGATTATTTTTTTTACATTTATGGGAATAAAAATATCAAAAAATGTTTCCAAAATTCTCAAAATCCCAGATTTTTATTTATTTACTTACAGAAATTTATCAGACATTGTCCGAAATTTTCAGAAATTTCATAGGAATTAAAAAAAATTTTAAGAGACTTTAAAGGATTGCAAAAAAGGTTTTTTCAGAGATTGCACGAAATTATAAGACATTTTAACTGATTTTAACGAATTTGAGGGAATTTGAAGAAATTTCAAGGCACTTTAAGAGATTTTAATGAACTCTAAGGGATTTTGATATATTTTTGCTTTCTCATAGAGGAAACTTTGTAGTGGTGACAAAAATCCAATTTCTAAAAAAAGGTTTTTTTGAACATATCGTAAGTGGAATATATCTAATATGATGTCCTGAAAAATTGTTTGGATGTGTGTGTGTGTGTTGTGTGTGTGTGTCACGCTTTTAACGATCCTGAAATATCTTTAGAACGCGTATAGATAAATTGGTGAAATTTTTCATATTTATTCCACCATGTACCAAGTTGAATTTTTTACAAGGGTTTACCAAAATATTTAATTTTACAAGTTTCGTGTAGGGGAGAGTCGTCATGATTAGGCCATCGTCATGATTGGGCCTTTTCAAGTTTTCATATAAAAATACTCGCGCCATGTATTATTGAGTGTGCAAATACTTTTCCTCAGCGAGAGAAAACTTGGCATAACCTTGTTTATTTCGAAGCGCGCTTGTGGAAAATGTTTTGGAGCCTTTTGCATCAGAACATCGCATATAAAGTTTCTAGCGTCCGCCGAAAAAGTCTCTATAAAATTTAAACAAAACATGAAATTTTCAAGGTACGCATATTTTTGTATTCTGTAGATAATATTTGACAAGATCCCAAGAGGAATATTCAATTTTCTAACTAGTTTGGTTGTGGTGTGACGCGATGTGGTTATGGTGCTTGTCGCCATCACGAAGTAATATAAGGAGACCCAACTCTAATACTAGGTGGTTCAAGATGCTCCCGGCCTAACAAAGAAAACAAACGATTTTTGTCAAACTTACTATTTATTCTTCAACATAGTCCCCTCCGAGCTCGATACACCTAGTCCAACGATTTTCCAACATTGCGATGCCTTTTGAAAAGAAAGATTGCTGAAGGCTTTCAAAATACCCATCAGTTTCCCGTTCGGCTTCTTCATTCGTCGCAAATCGCTGTCCCTGGAGCCATCTCTTCAAGTTTGGAAACAGATAATAATCGCTGGGAGCTAAATCTGGAGAATACGGGGGGTGGTCAAGCAATTGAAAGCCTAGCTCGTGTAATTTGGCCATGGTTTTCATCGATTTGTGAGCTGGTGCATTGTCTTGCAAAAAAATGCATTTTTTCTTCAACAAATGGGGCCGTTTCTTTGCGATTTCGACCCTCAATCGGTCCAATAAGGCACAATAATAGTCACTGTTGATTATTTTCCCTTTTTGTAAATAGTCGATGAACAATATGCCTCTCGAATCCCAAAAAACTGACGCCAACACCTTTCCAGCCGATTGTTGAGTCTTGGGTCGCTTTGGTGCACTTCCGCCGGGTCCTACCCACTCTTTGGCTGATTGTTTCGATTCTGGGGTGTAGTGGTGGACACATGTTTCATCACAAGTCACTATTCGACGCAAAAAATCAGCTTTATTTCGTTTTAACATGTCCAAACAATGCTGGGAAGTGCGAACACGTTCACGTTTTTGATCAATTGTCAGCAAACGCGGCACCCATCTTGCGGTTAGCTTTCTCATACCCAAACAATCATGCAAAGTTGAATGCACTGACCCAGTTGATATGCGTACGGCATTAGCTATCTCACGCACTTTTATTTTTGGATCACTTAATACGATATCGTGGATTTTTTGCACGATTTCTGGAGTGATCGCTGTTTTTGGTGCTCCCCCGGCGTGTTCATCTTTTGTGAACATTCGGCCTCTTTTAAACTCGGCAATCCAATATTTTACGGTTGAATACGATGGAGCAGAATCACCATAATATTTATCGAGCTTTTTTTTCGTTTCCTTTCCACTTTTTCCACGCAAAAAATAATGTTTAATCAAGGCCCGAAATTCTTCCTTATCCATTTTTACAACAAATATCAAAACTTTCTGACTTTAAAATCACTTTAGCGTCACTGCCAAGTGCCAATCTATCTGAAATTGATCGTGTATTCGACTGAACGTTGGTATTTTAAAACTGGTGGTACCATCTCTTGGAGGCCGGGAGCATCTTGAACCACCTAGTATAATAAGAACTGCTAGCAGTTTTCCGAACTTTCGTAGGCGTGTCAACCCAACCCTGGTTTCCATTTGAATCTTATGGAAACCAGGGTTGGATTGACATGTTTGGGGGGAAGGCATACATGAATCTTACTGTACCCTAACGGATTCTAGCACCTCTATAAATTTTAGTGCGGAAAAACTTGAAACTTTGCCCTTGTCGTCTGCTCCTCATCTCTGTCGTCTGCTCTCCTGTGTGCCGCAAGAGGCGCTAAAATCTGTTAGGGTACGGATCTAGGAGAAATGATCGAGTTCGGAAAACTGCTAGCAGAATTTTCCGGAATAGCAGATGGAGTTGGGTCACCTTATACTACTTCGTGGTCGCCATGGTTGAGCCATTTGTGTAGTCGTGGTCGGGCCATTGTAATTTTTGTTTATATTCACGGCAACAGCATTACTAAATGGATTGTTGCTTTTTTCAGAACTTGTGGTAATAAGCGGTCTTCCGAATCCGATCGGAGCAATTGTCAAAAATTTTCAATAAACTGTGACTAAAAATCGAATAAAAATGAATTTTATTACTTCACGACAAAAATCGTAATAAATACTTTACTTTAATCGTAATAAATCGGAATAAATATAATACTTTAATCGTAACAAATACTTTACTAAGAATCGAATAAAAGTGAATTGTATTACTTTGCGATAAAATTGATCAATTATGATTTGGTATATGTGTTTTGAAGGTGATGTTTTCGGCTGAAGAAGAAAAAGCGTTGGTCGGCTATGCCAAACAATGCAGTGACCATTACTGCGGTTTGAGTATCTTCGAATTGAGAGAGCTTGCCTATCAATTTGCTAAAAAAATTCAAGTAAAAGAGAAGTGCATTTGATGTGCGCGAAACTCACAAAGAGTTATTTCATTTGTCAAAACTGTGAATCAGACTAATTTTTTCTGCATTATTTTAGGCTAAAATTATGAAATATTGAATAATAAACAAAATTAACTTCATACTTGGTCATATGAAATCATTTCAGAATATATTTTACCGATTTTCAGAGGTGGCCCAACCATGACTACAAAGGCCCAACTATGACGACTTTTTTTTTTAAATGCCCATAACTTTTTTCTCTTGTGTCGTATTAATTTATGTCTGCTAGAAAAAAGTTTTGTAATCATCACATCTTTTAAACCGTATGCTTAAATTTCCTAAATTATTTCTTAAACGAAAGTTATGGACAAAAGTTTAAAAATGGCCTAACCATGACGACTCTCCCCTACTTTCAGTGTTGGTTAGTTACGCGTAACTTGAGGTTTTTGACGTATTATACGTAAAAAATGTAATATACGTAAAAAAAACGTCATAAATGTAAAAAAAGATGGTGGACATAAGAAAAAACGGAAAGAACAAACATAACCTCACTTTTTGAATATTGCGCGCCAATAGCAACCAATCAGATGCTTTGGCGCCATTTTGAAAACGTATATTACGTTTTGTAAAAAACTCAGGATGTAATATACGTACGAAATTTACGTCAAAAACCTCATGTAATTTACCTAAGGTATATTACGTAAAAAACCCTGCCTACTTTTATAATTTTCGTAAAATTCATTTTTCCACTACCCGTGTGGAAATAGCCCGGTTTGACCAGGCCAGAAGAAGGTTTCTGGCAGGAATCAGACCGGACCAAACCGGGATAATATTTTGTTAGTACCCCGGCCGGGATCGGACCGGGTTTCCCTCGGGATCCGTTCGGGCCAAACCGGGCCACCCTGATTTAGCCTGGTTTAATATTTCTTAATTACCCAGCTGGGATCGGACCAGGTTCCCCCCCCGAGATCCGGTCGGGCCAAACTACACCACCCTGAATTATCCCGGTTTAATATTTCTTAATTGCCCGGCCGGGATCTGGCCGGGTTCCTACCGGGATCCGGTCGAGCCAAACCGGGCCACACCTTATTTAGCCTGATTAAAATTTTTTTAATTGCCTGGCCTATATCCGACTAGATTCCGGTCAGAATCTGGTCGGGACAAATCGACCAAAAATAATTTAGTAATTATTTAGTATTATAACACAAAGATTCTGAAGATAATAAATGTGAAAGCAATAAAAGTTTTGAATTTTGGAATTTCAAAATATGCACAGAAATCGCAAATTAATTGAATATTTTTATTACATTAGATTTGAAATAATAATATAAACCTTTAATATAAAAAGATTCTCTCGTAAACAATAATTTTCTAAATTTAAATTTTCGCGAATTAAAACATTTTTTGAAACATAATTTTAAAAAATTGTAATTAAACAGTTTTTGTGATAAAAATAGCTAATTAATAATACAAATATTTAAATAAAGTTTCATGGCAACTTTTTTGTATAACAGATCAATTAAAAATTTGAAAATGAAACATTTTTAAATTCACTTGTCTATAAATTGTTTAAAACAAAAAAAAATCTATTCCTTGCAATTATATCTGTCTTTTCAGCGATAAAGCTTGGCTGAGATTTTGTCGACGAAGTCCAAGCGGGTTGATAGCACAGGTGGTATGGTAGGTTTAAAATCCGTCCTGATTTTCTGGGACATGTCCTGATTTTTCGAGGTCTGCCCTGCTGTCCTCATTTTTTCTTGAAAATAGGCAAAATGTCCTGACTGTTTACGGAAACAACATTTTTGGCAGCAAATATTTTTTATTTCTATTTTCCTGCAATCGCAGTTATATGTCTCAACATACTAGTGATCGTCACTTTTTACAAATGCGCGGACTTGGTGACCTGTTTTTTTTTTTTTGGGATCGCTTGAAAATTTTAGAGCATCCTGATTTTTCACGCGACCCAGATGGTAACTCTAGGTAAGGCGTCCGGCGCGTGTATTAGGTTTAGGCTAGGGTTTAGGATTGTTAGGGTCGTTGGCGGTTCGAATCCCCAAGCGAGTAGTACGATTTTTCGAAGCGTTTTTTCGTGCGATTATACATATGTATAAAAGACCATGTACGATTATACGTGTAAGAGAAAATTTTTTTTGTAAATTTTCCATTATATATAACATTGTCAAAAACAGACCGGTTTTCGACCGGGTTACCCTTTTTGTATCCGGGATTCAACCGGGTAACCCGGCCGGAATCCAAGCAGCGCAGCGTGACAAAACCGACCAGGGGGTCGATTATGTAACTTTTCGCTTTTCGCTTTTCGCTTTTCGCCTTTCGCTTTTCGCTTTTCGTCTTTTTCAAATTTATTCCATTTCCTGAGTTCTGTCACTTTTGACGTTTTAAACGTCAAAAAATTATAATTTTACCCACATTTAATCTTATTTGTTAATAAATCGGGATCCCGCCGGGCTTTTTATGTGTAAAGTTTTATTTGTACAGTTTAACTATATTATATGAGTGAAATAAGTGCATCAAAAAATTAAAATTTAGGATATAATCCGCGAGGTTAGTATATAACAGACTCCACGTGGATGCATTTGTAAATATTTGTATTTATATTTCTATTATAATAAATTGAATTTTTATAGAAAAATCTGTTTAAATATATATTACTAATACCGTATATTTCGCTTATTCTCAAATTATATTAATTGATATTTATTTTTTGCACATAAAAATAAACAGATTATTTTAAAATAATAACCCTAAAATAATATTCATTTAATGATTCTTCAGATAAGAGCAATTCAGGTAAGTAAATTTTATTAAGCATTATATTTATAATTAATAATTATACATTTTACGATAAAAACAAATGTTTATTTCCATTTAAATTATAAATTAACTTAATTAACTTAATTTTATTTCCAATATATGTTTGAGCGAACTGATTTCGTCGCTCATTTTCTTTAAGTAATGCAAAAGTATTTTATGTCTCTGCTTTTCATAAATGAATTTTTCCTTCTCTTGCTCTAATTGTCTTCTCTTCAAATCGATTTTTATTTTCAGTAGTTCGGCAGCATTAATCCCGATTTATTAACAAATAAAATTAAATGCGGATAAAATTATAATTTTTTGACGTTTAAAACGTCAAAAGTGACAGAACTCAGGAAATGGAATAAATTTAAAAAAGACGAAAAGCGAAAAGCGAAAAACGTAAGGCGAAAAGCGAAAAGTTACATAATCGACCCCCAGGATCCGACCGGGTACCCTGGCCGGATTCCGGATTCAAGCAGGGCAACCCGGCCGGGACCCGGCCTGAACCCGGTCAAAATTTCTACATAGGTATAACTTCTCAAATATTCAAAATTTAAAGCTGATGTAAGGAAAATGAAGATTCCTTTCATCGAGACGAATCGATTGACCTATATGATTAATGCATTTCATTAAAAAATAAGGATGTTATGGTTAATTGTATTTTCAAAAATTAATTTTTGAACTATAACTATTCAAATAATAAAAACTTAAAGCTGATGCAAGGAAAATAAACTTTTTTTGTGTTGACACGAATCAGGTGACCTAATATTGATACATTTTATTAACTAATTAATGCTTCCTCTATGAGGAAGCAAATCATATTTGCTTCCAAGAAGCAAAGTGCTCATTGAATGAGCACAAAAGTTGATACAACTTCACAGCTAGTTTATGATTTCAAGACGTTTACAAAAGATTAACATTTTTTTTTAATAATTTCAAGTAATTTAAGGGATTTTAAAGGATTTCATTTGATTTCTTCAACATTAGAATCAGTTCTAATGTTTTAAATCACCTATCACAGTAGAAATTTTTTAAAATCACTTGATTCTCTTGAACTCTTTTAAGAATGCTTTGAAGTTCCTTATAATCAAATAAAATACTTGAAAATATCTTGAAATTTCATAAAATCACTTAAAGTATCTATAATATGAAATCCCTTTAAATTCATTAAAGTCACTTGAAATCCCTTAAAAACACGGGAAACTCCTTGTTTTTGGTTTTTGAAACTCTGTTTCATATTCTCAATTGAATAAGTGTAAAAAAAGTTAATAAATTAAAAATGGTCGCCAGACTAGAAGTATGCACCCGTGTAAAAATGAGCATTTAATTTTTGCATAAAAATGATTCTATCAAAATTATATACTCTCAAATCAATTTCCATGGTATGATAAATCATTTCAGCATGTCTAATTTTTGTACAATCATTTTTATATATAAATTATGTAGAATATTTTTACATGAGCAACTACAACCCAATTTCTTCGGTGACGTTTAAAACGTCAAAATTGATATCACGTGTATTTGACAAAAAGTGAAAATCAAAAAGTGGGAAACCAAAAAGTGAAAGTGAAAGTGGATATGAAAAGTTACATAATATTTTCTCTGGTTGGCATTTCTATTTTCGATAAAAATATTTTAATATTATTGGGCATTTATGGAGCAATGATACAGTAGTAATGTCTCATTAATACCAATTTGTTAATAATGAAATAGGGCATTAAAGAGTTTTTCACGTTGAAACCAAACATCGGGTAAAAATAGGAAAATTCAAACATTTTTCACACTTGATTATTTATGAAAATATAAAAGATGGTTATATTTGTATATTGAAAAATATATATTTATATTTGCATATTTTTGACAAACACGGACATATATTTCCAGGAACTTTAAACAGGTTTTCATGAAAATCATTATTAAAATACATTTTATGATTATATTATTTTCATAATCTTTAATGACCAGATATTTAAAGAGATTTTAAAAAATTACAAGAGTTTTTAGTAACTTCAGTAAATTTCAAGAGCTTTAACAAATTTTCAAGAATACTAAAACATTTTTTATTACCAAATTTCTTCAAAATTTTTATAAACTTTTTTGAGTGTTTTGAAATTTCTTAAAATTATTTGAAATCTTTAGAAATGTTTTGGCATGTTTTAATAATTTGGACATTTCTTGAAAATTATTTAATTTCCAACATTTACAAATATTTTTAAATAAATGAAAGTCCTGAAAGTATCAAGATTTTTTTCGGAATTCCTTAAAAACTTTTTAAAATTACTTGAAATCTCTCAAAATCGCTTTAAACTTCCTATAAAACCATTTAAAATCCTTTAGGAAATCTTGATATCATTGAAATCTTGTAAAATCTCTTGAAATATCTTTAAATTCCATAAAATCATTTAAAGTCTTGTGAAAATTCTTGAAAATCCTTAAATTCTTGGAGGTTCTTTTAAAATCCTTTAAAAATTTTCAATATCATTTAAAATTCTTTGAAAAAATTAACAAAATGTTTAAATTAATTAAAAATATTGGTACTCCACTGAATTCATTAAAAATTCTTTAAAATAACTTGAAATCTATTTATATCGCTTTAAATTCTCCTGAAATCAATTAGAAAATCATATCTTTGAAATTTTGGAAAATATTTTGAAATCCTTTTCAATTCCCTAGAATCACTTGAAAGTTCTTGAAACCTTCTTAAATTCCTTAAAATTTACTAAAATCTTTTAAAGTTCTTTACGATGTCTTATAATTTCTTAAATCTTGTGAAAGCTCTGGAAAATCTTTACATTCTTTGGAAATCATTTTAAATTCCCTAGAATCACTTAAAATTTCTTGAAATCTCTTTAAATTCCCTAAAATCATTTTAAATCTTTTAAAAATCCTTCAAAATTCATTAATATCATTTAAAATCCCTTCAAGTACTTAACAAAAATGTTTAATACTCTAAAATCTTGAAACTCCCATGAACTATTTTGAAATTCTTTAAAAATTTCTTAAAATCACTTGTTTTTATATAATTAATACCTCTTTTTTATAACAGGACATTTGTTTTCGGAAAATTAAATAATTTAATAATCAAATATTGTGAATAATAAATCCGTATAATAGTTTTTGGAGTATTGATCAGTTTATTCTAGGTGGGGTATTTACCAGGGCATTGTTTTGGTAAACTTACAAGGCCCTGGCCAGTTTTCCTTAAGTAGGGCAATATTCTACCAAAGCTTTACAAGCCTTGTGTGGGCCCTGCCACTTAACCCTTATGTAGGCAACCGGGTACCCACCGCGTCACAATTTTATCGATTATTTTTTGAAAAAATTTTTTTACTGTCTGAGCTTCCGGATCCTTGCGATCTGGCCTTTTTGAGAAGCTATTGACTGTGTTACATGTATATATAAAAAAAATTTGTATGTGAAAATTCAGCTGTTGAAAAAAAGTAGCCCCAGGGGGCAACCGGGTACCCACCAAATAATTAATCTTTGAGATTAATCCAGATAATATTGTAATATTATATTACAATATTAATACAGTATTAATATTGTGATAGAATATTAATTGTATTAATCCAGATAATACATCTGCAACCCCCGAACACGAAAACTGACCGCGTGCCACCCGCTGTGTGCCTCAAACCTCGTCCAATTTCCATTTAAGACGTCTGAACTGTTCTACGTGTCTTGAAAATATCATAAATAGTTTCTACTTATGTTTATTTAATAAACATATTTATTTAATGAATTGGTTTAAGATGATTTTAATCATATTCGTATTCAAAAAAAAAAATGAGAAGTGGATACCTGGGTACCCGGTTACCCGGTTACCCAACAACGTGAAGAAAGTTGGTTGCCTACATAAGGGTTAAGGGGGGGTAAGGTTAATTCCACAAAAGAAGGCCTATTTTCAAGAATTTTTTTATATGATACAGGTAATGCTGGTTTATTAAGGTAATATGCATATAATTGCACAACTTTTGGACTATGTTTTCCTAAATTTTTATTGAGAAATATTGGTAAATTAGCCGCTGGCAGCAAATTTCCGCCATCGCCTTGAAAACAAGTTGTTTTGCGGTGTACACCATAACATGTCACTGGATCAACTAAAACAAAAAAATCAAAATGCGTTTTTTAGTTTAGATGTTTCCCGATGCAACCTGGGTGAGTTTTTTTTATGGATTTTTACATTTGCGTCAGCACTTTGAAGTCAAAAACGCTATTTTCGCTAAAAAAATCGGTTAATTTGTTATTGTAAAATAAAAAATAATTAATAAAAAAAAAAACTCTCCCAGGTTGCATTGAGAAACATCTAAACTAAAAAACGTATTTTTATTTTTTTGTTTTAGTTGATCCAGTGACATGTTATGGTGTACACCGCAAAAAAACTTTTCACCAGCGGAGATTTGCTGCCAGCGGCTAATTTACCAATATTTCTCAATAAAAATTTAGGAAAACATGGTTTAAAAGTTGTATAATTATATGCATATTACCTAAGTAAACTAGCATTACCTGTATTTTATAAAAATATTCTTGAAAATAGGCCCTTTTTTGTCGAATTAACCTTACCCCCCCTTAACCTGGTTTGGGCCACATCAGAAGTAGAGGTAACTGATCAGGACCCTGTCAGAACCCCATCAAAATTTCTGCAAATGCCCTCGAGCTCGTGTCATACACCCTTATTAACCCCCTCTCGAGCACGTGACATACGCTCTTATTGACCCCTCCATTGATCCTCACGTGATTTCCCTCAACCACACTCATACATCCTTATTCACCTTATTTTAATGATTATATGAATATGAATGATGAATGAATGAAAAAGAAAAGGCAAAAAGAAATTGTTTTATGTATTATATGAATAATATACATTTAGAGAAGAAGAGCAGAAAAGATAGAATAATAAATATATCAAACAAATAGATAAGTAAATGGAGAAAAATTCAACAAGGATTGAAATTACAATTAAATGATATAAATTCCATAAAATTAATCAGAACCTTAAATGGAAAGTCAAGGACTCATGTGATTTTTTAATAACAAATAAAATATGCTCAAAATTAATCTAAATTTAAGACTTATTTGGAAATATTTAAAATAAAAAAAAAAACAAAAAACAAAATAATATAAAATGGAAGATGATGCGCATAGCGTGCAGTGGGGCGAAGCCTCCAAATAATATAATAATAATTAATATTTTATTGATAATTAATAATTGATAAGTCACTAAAATAGGTGGTATAAGTACAAAACAAACAAACTACACCCTTTTCCACTTTACAAAAGCTAAAGTTCGATTGGACCCTATTGTGTGATGTTGCAGATTTCTGCCACTCACAAATTGAGACCTTTCCTTTATCTTTATTATATTGTATAATAAAATAATTTCTCTTTAAATTATGCATTATGTAGAATAGCAATGTATATACAAGATTAAACTATCCTATTCTAAAAAGAACATGCATTTCGGCTAACTTCATGCGTCACCTTGCAGCTAGCCTCGTGCGTAGTGCGCTAACCTTATTGGTCAATTCTTAAAGCGCGCGCATTTAAATTATCATTTCAGTTTCTAAAGACAAAACACGCGCGCTTAATCTCGTATCCTTAAAATACCGATATTGAAATACTTTATCACAAACGCCTGTTTTATACATTCACATTGCAATGTTTAATATAGAGATGTTTGTATTCTATAATTTCATTGTATCTACATAAATTATGTGTAAAGAAACTGCATCTGAACATAGCCATATAAAAGATATTGCTTTTCAAACTGAGGCCTAGTTCTCTGTATCTTAATTATATTCTTTAAATTGAGATCCTTCCCCTATTATATCTTTTTGTAACCACTTTACCTAATTTTTGCAACCCCTTTACTTATTATTTTTGTAACCCCTTTGCTCATTATTTTTGTAACCCCTATGCTTGTTATTTTTGCAACCACTTTGCGTTGTTTTTTGTAACCCATTTATCTATTGTAATTTTTTACGTAAATTGTAAACCACCAATTTTATATTGTGAAATCCCTAAAAATGTCAAATTTTCTAGTTGGAATTAAAATTTTATTATAATTTTTGTATTTATGGATTTGAATGTTATTTATCTTTTATTTTTTCTTTCAAAATTTGTAATTATCGCTTTTTGAAGTATTACTTTAGTTAAAATATGTGAGGTTATTTTTTATCTCTTTAACTCTTGTCTTTTTGGAAATATAGATTATTTTTACCTTTACCTTTTTCTCACAGGATCTAATTAAATTAGTGTATCTTTGCCCAAGAAAGGACTAGCGATAAAATATCTCGAAATTACATGGTTTGTTTAAAATACTTTAAAAATTATCTATTTCGTTCGCAGTTAAAATTTCTTTTATTAGGGTCCTTTATGCGCTACTTGTAGAGATCCTTAATTTTATTTAAAAATTGAAAAACATAGCGTCACACTAGTTATTAATTTTTTTCTACAGCTCTTTTTTTTCTAAATTTTAATTTAACATAGTTACTAGGCGTTACTTTGATTAGTTGGAGTAAAATTTTGTTTTTATAGCTTTTATAGTTGTTTTTAAATGTTTATTAAAATGATTTTAAGGGAAAAACATGAGCACCATAATAATATAATGAGTATTGCGCGTAAATATGATTTTAAAAAATTGGGCTGCGCTCTTGACAAATTAAATGTACGTAAATTATAAATATACTTGTCAATCTACATGAAATAATTTTTTGAGAAATATTTTTTAGTCAAATAAGATCATTTGTGTCATATGGAATAGGATTTGACAAAATTTGAATTGCATAAGAGTTGGAATCTCTGAAATTGGTTGACACCCACTTGAAGGGTGGAATCGTTTCGATTTTTGTGATACCGGTGAGTCACTAGCAAAAGGGGGAGGGACACCGGTTCTATGGTATATTTCTTTGATATTTTCTTTATTTTCCCTTAAATCCTTGCTCTTTCATATTGTACCTACTATTATTTATTATTTTTAATGAGAGACCTATTCTGTCATTTGATGACACTCACCTGTATTCGGCCGACACAGAGTGTGCCGAGTAAAAGTGGCACAAATATACCCCACATTTTTTTCGCAGAAAACTATTTAAACACTCTTTCTACCCAGTACTCCTTGGGAAGTTTCTAATACGTTATTAAAATCACGTATCGGATTGACCGACCAGCTCGTTAGGAATGAGCCTCTTCGCGGCGACTAGCGATCGATCACGGTAGGAAAATAAAATCTCTATTCACGGAGAGAGAACCCGGTTGCGCTGTATAGTGCTGACAGCCTGACAGATACTGCTGCTGGTGTCAGCCGTACTGGTGCTGCTAGTTCTGGGTGGGTCACCGCGTCAGGAAACATCCAAGATGGCGTGAGCAACTCAGTTATAGGTCTCGTTGGTCTCGCTGGTCTCGAAAACCAATCGGGCGAGGGTAATTCTCTAGGACTGTGCGGAAGGAGGCGTGGAACACAGTAGAACCATCATCAACTTGCGCAAATAGATCAGTCGATAGCGTGGCGGGAAAGAAGGTTCAATTAAAAAAATTGATAATGATTGATTTCATATCATATTTACAACTGGAAAAAAAATCTGCTCCATGAGCACATTCTCATCACGATTGCGCTTATTCTCCCCTCCCCCTTATCCCTGATATATACTTTCATTTTATTTACTTAATAAGGTTTTTATCGACCTTAAGGAACACATTCTTATCAGAACACTCGCGATTCGCGCTAAATATTTCATTTAAACCTCATTCAAACTTCGCGCTTCGCGTTCGGCTCTGTTTAACAATATTTTCTCTCTATTAAGGGCATGTGATACTTTTTGATCGAATTTAGCAAGATGAAACTTTTTTTTAATTTTGCAAGATAAAAAGAGTCAATAACGGTCCGTTTTAATGTTTTCTTCCGTTTTCCAAAGTTTCAGGGCAAAATATTAATTTTTGTGGCTGAAAAGTTGGGTAATTTGATCACTCATAAAGCATAGAGCACCTAACCTCAAAGTGACAAATGCATTACGAATTTTAGCAAATTTAAACTTTTTTTCATTATACAAGATAAAAAGAGTCAATAACGGTCCGTTTTAATCTTCTCTTCCGTTTTGCAAAGTTTCAGGGCAAAATATTTATTTTTGTGGCTGAAAAGTTGGGTAATTTGAAAATCAATAAAATCGAAAAAAATTGCTCATATAGTAAGTATCACATGCCCTTAAAACGAAAAATACTTATTCTTTCAAAAAATTTTCAAGGGATAATTTTTAAATCTTTTTATTCCCTACAATTATGTCTTATTTTTTGTTATTTTCCACAAAATTTTATTTTTCTATTTTTCAATAAATTTCAATAATTTCTTATTTACATATTTGAGTTTATGAATAGCTAAAGAGTATTTTTTGGGCCTTTAAATTATGTTTAAACAATTTATAAAAAATAATTAAAAAACTAGACACATGGTAACCCTATTTAAACTTCACTCAAACTTCGCGCTCTGCTCTGTTTAACAATATTTTTCATGATTAAAACGAAAACTACTCATCATATTAAAAAATTGTCACATGAGAATTTGTGGATCTTTTCAATACCAATAATTACACAGGCCGACAAAATTTTAAAATTTGAAAAACCCAGAAACCGGAATATACTTTCCCGAAGTTTTTTTACTCGCTAAATCTGAATCTGGCCTCAGAATTGACCCATCACCCTAGGTTTTCGAGATATCCTAACCTAAAAGGTCAAAAAACACGGTTTTTTGCTATATTTGGCAAATAATTACGTGATAAAAAATTTTTTTTTGTAAACGAGTTATGCCATCTTGAAGTGCAACTTTTACCCTTCTAAACCTATTTTGCATTATTCAGATATCTTTTTTTCCGCAGAGATATAGTTATTTGAAATTTAGTACTTTAACGCTTTCGTTAAAGCATTGCACAGTCTCTAACACGAAAAGTATAAACTGTTATCTAAATTCCGAGATTGGATTCGCAGTCAGTGACCCTAAAAAAATTCATGTACGATGATTGTTCCATATTAGAAAAAACTTTTTTTGACACTCCATGCGCGAAATTCGATTGCGCAAACGCTGGGTCAAAGAAGCGTATGCTAAATCGAGCTTCGCACACGTCATGTCAAAAAATACGGTTCGATACATGTACGAGAAGGTGATTTCAGCTTTGTGTGACAAACAGTCACACAATGCTAAAATCACATTCACACAATAGTATCGAAATGTACTATTACTCGCTATGAGCACGCGCTGGAAGCGCGTGCACACTTTTACGAATTTCATTTTATTAGAATTCGAATTTTTGGAAAAAAATTTTTGGGGGTGATTTTTAAAAGTATAAGGATTGAGAAAATGCAAAAAGAAAAAAATCGATTTCTTTAAATTTACAAGGTGGTCACCTACCTTAAGTACTGCGAATATACGTAAATAGAACTCGTTAATTTAAAAAAAAATTGATTAAAATATTTTCAAAATGATTCAAAATTTTTTTACAAAATTACTGGCTTACGAACAAGACCTTCATTTTAGGACACTAAAAGGCCAATCCAATCGGTCAATTCTTTCGAAAGTTATCGTGTTCACAAACTAAAAATCTACAGACCCACAGACAGACAGACAGTTTTACAGTATTTACATTAGTAAAAACGTGTTTTTCGGGTTCAGGGGTTCACAAAACGTGGAAATTTGTCCAAAAAATCTGGGCACATTCTTATTCACCCCTCGTGCTTCGCGCTCGATATTTGATACAAACTTTCTACATAAATTTCTCTACTTTTCCAATAAATTATATAATTTTTTCTTAAATCGTTATTAAATCATAAGCATAAATTATTTGATGTTCTTAGTACTACGAATATACGTGTATAAAATTTGTAAAATACAAAAAAGTGACCACAACAAGATCGAAAATTCTCTAACTTTTTGAATTTTTATCCAAAATGGCTTAGCTAACGAATTTGATCTTCATTTCAGGACACTAAATAGTTTACCAAAGGTTAGTCCATTCGGTCCATATTCTTTTTAAAGTTATTCTATTAACAATCTAAAATCAATATACCTACATCTAATAATACATTTCTTGATTGCATGTAATTCTTTCATAAGAATGTAAAAAATAGCTAGGTATACAAAGATATTTTCATATTATTTTTTATCAAATTATTATTTATTCAATCAAAAATAATTATAAAGAAATTTAAAAACCACGATTAAAACGAAAACTACTCATTGTATTGAAAAATGCCAAAGGAGAACTTGTAGATCATTTTAAGTCCAATAATTATGTTCCTTCTCATTTTCTCTGCATATCGCGTCATTTGACTCAAAATTTGAATTTTCGAATTTTTAAGGAAATAAAAAAAATTTTTTATGCCATTCCTATAGGGCGTTCAAAAAGAAATATTTTTCATCTCTTGACTTTTTTTCACATCATGCGTTGTTTATCTTCAAACATAAGTTTTCGTTCATTTTTTCGAATTTTCAAAATGTCATAAGTCTTACAATTTTTTTTTATCGAAAAAAATCATCAGGAAAAATTGTTGGACATTTTGTATACAACGAACATCCGTGCATATAATTTATAAATTAAAAAAAAGTGGCTTTAAAAATTTACAGGGTGGCCAGTAGTTGTCCTATGGCGGTACTGGAACACTTATCCGTCGAGCAAGGTTCTGCTCCATGCTAAAAATTATCCTCGGCCGGTACATCCCCAGTCGGTAATGTAGGTTCCTACCAAAGGGATGCCTTCGATCGGTAATGAAAATTTATACCATAGATTACAGCTCGTTTAGTATGTCAGTGACCTGCCTTACACTTTTTATACGAGCAATTGTGCAGTACAAAATGTGATGACCCTCAAAACTTGGATTTTAAATACTATGTATAAGCCTTCTCCAAATAATGTAGATGAAGTAGATACTAACTATACTTTAAAAGAATTTTATAATAATTTAGACTGTATTTTGTAAAAATTAGTTTAAGGTTTTATGAATAAATCTTTTTTTTAACTGAATAAATATGAGAATTTTATATCTGAAATATCTATCCTATTAAATTAATTATTTTAAGTATTAATTAAATTGAAAACCACATTTAATTTTTCATTTTTAAGTTAGTTCCAAGACGCTTTTTTAGTGAACGCCACCTACATTTTTTACGCATGCGCAGAATTTGAGATTTTAGTGGGAGGAATTGGAGGTCGAGTTGGTGGGGGAATCTACCTTTAAAAGCTGGTCTCCGGAGCAATTTCTTCATTCCAGCATCTCCGAAGCCTGCGGAAGCATCAACAGCATCTTCAACACTTCATCAGAACCATCTTCCAGAAGAGTAAAATGGACCTAACGCAGCTCAATTTGTTTGGTCGTCTAGAGAGATTCCTGCCCACGAAGCCGATGTCTAAGTTGACCCTTAATCAGACGTATGATGTGACGAAAATCTGCAGAGTCCAGACGAAATATGGTGCCAGGATCGTAGCAGAAGTGGAGGAGAGTTTCACCATATTTTTACCAGGACGACTCTTGAAGGTTTTCGATGCAGACACTACGATGTTGGAGAAGATGCAGGAAGCCGCCGTCTCGAAGAAGCTGCGAATGAAGTACCTAGGGGGAGCTTATAATAACGTAGAGTTCCATTATGTGTAAAAGATAGTAACATTTGTACTATAAATTAAGTATTATATCAAATAAATGTATTGAAACAAATGGAATTCCTATTTCTTGAAATTTTAAATTATTTTTACCCAAAAGTGCTTTAAAATAAATAACCTTTATAAGGATAAGGATTAGGTAGTAATAATGGAAGGAAAAACCATGCATGACTTTTTAGCATTTTAATATAATTATTATTTTCCTATAGTTTTAATATTTCTTCTGCTCATCAGCACCTTCAAGCTTTTTCTTCTTTGGATCTTCCAGCTTTTCATCATCAACATTCTTCTTCTTCTTCTTCTTCTTCTTCTTCTTCTTCTTCTTCTTCCTAAGCACAATCTTCGGTTTCGTCTTTTTTCGAACAGTTGGATCGAATAGTGGTGATTCCAAAACTTCGACTTTCCGCACGATGGTCTTTTGCCTGTAATCACCGAATGATTTTGAAGTTGACGGCCTTAAAACCTCTTTCGCTGGAGAATTTGGTGAGGCATTCTCCTTGTGTAACTCTGACTCATCAGGTGAAGAAGTAAACCTTAAATATTCTACAAGTGTTCCAGGTTGTTCCTTTATTGTCTGAACAACTGAAGGATGAATGTTTACTGATGTGTATGTATAAGTGAAAAAAGTTGGTTTTAATTTTAGATTGTTCTCGGGTGTGTACTTTATTTCAGCTATGTAAGGTTTGTTAGTATAAGTGAAGATCTGGAAAGTGATCGCCGTATATTTCCTCATAAATTCAGTTGAGTCAGACCTGAGAAATAGATCAAGCGGAGTGACCTGTAAAAGAAAATTATGCACATAAAAGTCAATGTAATAATAATAAAATAAAAAAAAAATGCTTCCTCGAAACATGAGAAGAATATGAGAAGAATTGTTGAAGAAACCAAACGTCAAATAATTTTGTCACTTTTCTACATGATCTTTATTTTAAATTGAATTTCAGTTTATAAATAATTGTATTACAACTTAATATTTTAGATAATGTGAGAATTTGATGAAGAGTTTAATCTCACATTGAGAAGATATTTCCTTCTTATTATTATTTACTTAACCCTTATTACTAACCTGTTCTCTTGATGATTCTTCTGGGGGATTGTCACAGTCTTGTCCAAAACACTCCTTCTTATCACCCATTTCTCTCTCTGGTTTTGGGTTTGAAACATAAAGGTGTTATGATCCACATATATGCAGATATCACGTCCTGCCTAATATTTTAATTCTAAACGACCTACCTGGCAACAGACTCGATTTCCTTAGTTACTAATCCCTCGTTTTAATTTACAGCTGAATTACACTGCACTCATTCACTTGTCACTTTTCACTTCATACGTATACTTTTTTCTGATACAAGATTTACTTGTAGAACTGCACATTCGAACCGGGTTTTCCAAGACTGATATCCTCTGTAGGGTCTCTTGCTTATATGGTATTTTTGGACCTTGAGGCACGTCGATTCTCATGTGTTAGTGCATCACCTATAGAGTTTACACAGGGGGTCGATTCCTTTGTGTTAGTAAACCCTTTAAATTGTTACAAGTGTCCAGATTTTATTTGTTCCGTGAGTGTTTTTAGAATTTGGGTCTGGCGGACGTCTCGTAAATTAGCGAGGGCGGCGTCTTCAGGTGCACGTGCGATCCTCACAGATCGGATAAGTGTGTGTTGGGCCTGTTTGCATCCCTTACTGAGATTGTGATTGTGTAGGTTCCAAAAGTAGGTGAATGTCACAGTATGGTTCCAATTCTGACGCTCAGGTTTAAGGGTCGATATCCTCTTTTGCAGATTTACAAGTTTACTAGGGATGGCCAAGTCGATTCCGATTCCTTCGAAAAATCGATTCCTTGGTGTCGATTCTTCGATTCTTCGAAATCGATTCTTGGATCTAGGTGTGACGTCGTGTCACTTATTGTTCTAATCAATAAAACTTTTCACTAAGAATCCAAACACCGTGGTATTGATCCGATATTAGTTAGCAGGTCAAAGAACTCATAAGATTGACTCATCGGAATTGTAAACAGGAAAATTGAAAATATAAAATCCACCCTCGCGTGGGCGACACCAAAACTCATCTCCGAACCTATGACTAATATGTACACCTTATTAACAAGCTCGTCAATTGAGAGAAAAATAAAATCTCATCTTCGAATCCTTGATTAAAAGATATTATCAACCTGTGTAAACTGTATTGATAGGCTCAGCAATAACACGTGTCTTTTGCTATTGGTCAGCAGACACTAAAAACTGTGCGTCATCGTGTACCCCAAAGGGTCACCCCCTTTTACGATTTTCGCCCCCTCAAAAAAGTACTATAAGAAGAGAGAAACCCGCGGGTCAGTCAGTCTAACATCCGACTCCTTACCGTGCCGTTGGGCTCTGCAT
>CAJFCP010024767.1:5417-30185 GCA_904066005.1 Synergus itoensis | reverse complement strand
AAGAAAATTTAAATTCCTTAAAAAAAAACTTTAAAATAATCGAAATTTCTTAAAATTCTTACAAACCTTTTAAAATCTTTTAAAATTCCACGGGAATATTTATAATCCCTTAAAATCTCTTTAAAATCTTATAAGTTTCTTAAAATCCTTTATAATTCCAAGAAAAACTTTAAAATCCCTTAGAATACGTAACAATCTTTTAAAATTTTGGAAAAATTTTCAAAATTCCACCTAATCTTTAAAAAGTCATAAAAATCTCGTTAAGTCTTTTAAAATTCCTCAAAGAACTTTAAAATTTCTTAAAATTCTGTGAATTCCCTAAACTTCCTTAAAAATCTCTTAAAACTTCATGAAGTTCTTTAAAATTCAACTAAATCTTTTAAATATTATAAAAATCTCTTATAATCACTTTAAATTCCTAGAAACCTCTTAAAATTCTTTAAAATTATTGAAAATGTCTTGAAATCATTAGAAGCCTAGAAAATCTGAAAGAATATTTGGAAATTATTTATAATCCTTCAAAATCCTTGGATAGTTTCCAAAATTTGTTTAATAAACTATAAAAATTATATATGTAATACGACAAAAATAACGTAGTTAGCATAAATGTCAATTTCTATTTTCCCTGACAACTACTTGCATTTCCCTGACTTCCCTGACATTACGGCCTTAGAGGCGCTGAGATAAACTGTAGTGAAACTTTTCTGAAGTTTTCTGGAATAATTATAATTATTCCAAAAAACTTCGACCAAACCAAGTCGAGTTCCCCAGCCTTAGATATCTTATATTACTCCATGGAGTACAAGAAAAACATTTGACTGTTCAATGACAGATTAAGGGCACTCTACATCCATTTTTATTTTTTGAAAAATACTCCAACTGCCTTAAGGGTGTTGGAACCAAGTTCTAATCTAAAAATTGTATTTCTTCATTTTTATGTTTTCGATGTTATCGATTTCTTCGTCTTATGTAAAAAGTATCGAAACTAAATATTTTTTCGCTCTGTACGCAGTCTTATAATTGAAAAAAGATTAGCGCTACAGAGCGAAAAAATATTTATCTATAATTGTCGTTGAGTAAAATGAAGAATAGAATTTTGAATTTAACACTTGGGTCCAAATAATTTCACCCTTGTCTGCTCTAAGAAGTCTGAAAAATGATTGAATATTTAATTTTTTTAGGAAATTATTCAGAAAGGATAATCATGTCCTTCTCTCTTAAAAGGACAATAAAATCCGTTTTTTCGGAATCTGGCACCGATAGCGGGGAAATCAACTGCATACATGGAATTCGGTCTCTCGCGACGATGGCTCTTTACGTCGCTCACAAGCTGATTCCACTGAGCAGAATGCCGTATGCTAATCGCATCTTACTTACCGAGGTACGATTGTTTTAAGGGGGTGTGCGACCTGCGTCTAAAGGGAGAGGTCGGACGTTTGATTTAATGGCGTCGACATTAATTGCCCTAACAATAGGTCGCGAACAATCCGATCAGTTCTGTCCTGAGAGTCTCATTGGTTTACACGGATTCGTTCTTACTTCTTAGTGGAGTGCTGACTGCTTACAATATGGCTAAGGAGTTGCAAATTCGCGGTGAAATTCGTTGGTTCTGTCGGTTCGCTGCTAGATTTATAAGGTAATTTAATATAAATTTAATTATAAAATGTATAATTATAATTTAATAATATTTCAAGAACTATGGAAATACAATGGATT
Source organism: Synergus itoensis (assembly GCA_904066005.1). Classification (NCBI taxonomy): domain Eukaryota; kingdom Metazoa; phylum Arthropoda; class Insecta; order Hymenoptera; family Cynipidae; genus Synergus; species Synergus itoensis. The sequence continues at coordinate 28,469 of CAJFCP010024767.1, read as the reverse complement.
TTAGATTAACACCTGCACTGGTTGCTGTTGTTTTTTGGTACGCATTTGTGATGGAACATATTGGAACAGGACCTCAGTGGAACAGTATTATTAAATCGAATGCTGACATTTGTAAGAAAAATGCGTGGACCAATCTACTTTACATACAGAACTTCTTTCCTTTTGAAGAAATGGTAAATATATTGAGAAATACAAATTTTTACGTAATTATTCTTAAGGGCGTTGGACCCAAGTGTTAAGCTCAAAATTCTACTATATTCTTCATTTTACTCAACGAAAATTATAGATAAATATTTTTTCGCTCTGTAGCACTAATCTGTTTTAAAATATAAAACTGCATACAGAGCGAAAAAATATTTTATTTCGATACTTTTTGCATAAAACGAAGAATTCAAAATCAAACTTCAAAATTGAATATTTTCATTTTAATCAAAAAATATTTGAATTAGATATTTTATCGCTCTGTACGCATGATTTTAGTTAAAAATTGATTAATTCCACAGAGGGAAAAAATTCCAAATTTAATATTTGTTGAGTAAAATGAAGAAATCGAATTTTTAGATTAGAAATTGGCTCCAACACCCTTAACAACTGAATAAATTGTTCACAGTGTGCAACTCACACCCACCAGCTTGCTTTGGACATGCAGTTGTCTTTGATAGTACCGATGCTAGTCTTTTTTCTGAAAATAAAACCGGTGATTGGCATCCTGCTGATCTTCTTCCTCCTTCAACTTTCGGCAACGCTGCGTTACCTGTCTACAGTGAACAATAATCTTTCTCTAGTTATATTCCATGGGATGACGTAAGATTTATTTATAATATACACTAAAAAAATTGATTGTCTTCTTCAGTTAGTTATTGCAGTGCTTTACTATTTCAGACTCAAACATCTTTATAAGACAGCAAACCTGACTTACATGCTACCTCTGCACAGAGCAACACCATATTTATTCGGCGTCGTACTTGGTGTTTTGATGAACTACACTGGAAAAAATATAAAAATTCATAAAGTAAGAATAATATTACTTTATCTATTCTAAAAAGATAATTGAGTCGAAGTCGAAAACAAAACCACAATTAAACATCAATACAACTGTAAACGTAGTTAATTTTGAAAACAATCTAATAACTATTATTTTTTATAAAGCAAAACACATCTTGTAATTATTTAATTTATAAAATATAAGGAAACTTTTTTTTATAAATACTAGCAGACCAAGAAACGCGCTACTCGCGCATTGTTTTATTTTTCTTCTTACAATTTCATTCAAAGTCATTCCAAATCCAATCAGATTTGAAACTATAATCTATTCGAGATTTTCGAGACATTTTTCGAGAGGAATTTCGTAGAATTTTATAGAATTTTAAGAAATTTCGTGAAATTCTAAAGGAATTCATGCAGTTTTAAGAGACTTTTAAGAATTCTAAGGGATTTTAAGAGTTTCTAAGTGTTTTGAAATTTTGAGGAATTTTAAGAGGTTTCTAAAAATTTTTAAAGATTTCAACTTTAAGCGATTTCAAAAGGTTTGTAAGAGTATTATGAGATTTTAAGAAATTTTATGAGAATTATAATAATTTTAAGTGATTTCAAGAGATTTTTCTGATATTTAAAAGATTTTGTGAGAATTTTAAAGGATTTCATGGAATTTGATAAGATTTCCAATAGTTTTAAGGGACTTTACGGATATAAAGAAATTTTCAATGTTACCGTAAAATTTCAAGAATTTTCTGGGAATTCTAAGAGATTTTACAGTTTGTCATGGAATTTTATGGAGAGATTTCAAAAGATTTTTACAATGTTTCAAAGATTTAGTAGAATTTAAAAAGATTTCAAAGGCTGTACATTTTTTAAGGGCTTTCAAGAAAGTTGATTTTTAAAAGATATTGTGGAATTTTTTAGATTTTATGGATTTTTATGAGATTTATAATAATTTTAAAAGATTTCAAGAAGTTTTTTAAATTTTTAAAAGATTTTGTAGAATCGTTAACGATTTCATGGAATTGGACGAGATTTCTAATCTAAAAATTCTAGGATTTTTTTTAGAGATTTTCATGAATTTTAACATGGATTTCAGAAGATTTATGAGTTTGAAAATTTTTGTGAAATTTTAAGGTATTTCATGGAATTTGAAGATATTTCTTTTAATTATTATCATAGAATTTGAAATAATTTTAAGGGTGTTGGAGCCAAGTTCTAATCTAAAAATTCGATTTCTTCATTTTACTCAACAAATATTAAATTTGGAATTTTTTCCCTCTTTAGAATTAATTAATTTTTAACTAGAATTGTGCGTATAGAGCGAGAAAATATCTAATTCAAATATTTTATAAGTAAAATAAAAATATTCAATTTTGAAGTTAGATTTTGAATTCTTCGTTTTAATGCAAAAAGTATCAAAATTAAATATTTTTTCGCTCTGTATGCAGTCTTATATTTGAAAAAAGATTAGCGCTACAGAGCGAAAATATATTTATCTATAATTTTCGTTGAATAAAATGGAGAATTGAATTTTCTTGGAAAATTTGGGTCCAATGCCCTTAACATGGATTTTAAGAAATTTATGATTTTGAAGGTTTTTCTGAATTTTTAAGTATTTTCAAGTAATTATTCTAATTTCTAAAAGAATTTGTAAAATTTTTAAGGATTTAATGGAATTTGATGGAATTTCAAGAGATTAATTATTTTGAAGGTTTTTATGAATTTTTAAGGATTTCCAAGTCTGTTTAAATTAGATAAACTGATATGAAAAACGAAATTTTTTAGGCTCTTTCAATTGTTGGATGGCTGACTGCAAGTGCCTTAGGGTGTTGGTCACTATTTTCACCCTGGAAGTATGCAAGAAGAGACTTCACTTATAATGTCGAAGATGCAGCCTACTACGCTGTGATCAGTCCGGTGGCGTCTGCTACGGCTCTGAGCTGGATAATCTTCGCTTGCTTTACAGATCACGGAGGTAACTCATGCATACACATTACTAGTTTGTAATTTTTAATGCGTAAACCGTGGAGTCCATTCTGATGCGTTGTGAAATTTTTTTATTTTCTAACTAATATAAAACTTAGGGTTTTTCCTAAAATCATAAAAAATTCACCATGTAACTTCTAAGTGACCAAATGACAACTGAGAAAATTCATTTTAAAGAAGAAAAGTTTTACTTTAAGGGTGTTGGACTCATGTATTAAGCTCAAAATTCCATTCTCCGTTTTACTCAACAAATATTATAGATAAATATTTTTTTGCTCTGTAGCACTAATCTTTTTTCAAATATAAGACTGCGTACAGAGAGAAAAAATATTTAGTTTCAATAATTTTTGCATAAAACGAAGAATTCAAAATCTAACTTCAAAATTCGATATTTTCATTTTACTTAAAAAATATTTGAATTAGATATTTTCTCGCTCTGTACGCATAATTCTAATTAAAAATTTATTAATTATACGCAGGGAAAAAATTCCAAATTTAATATTTGTAGAGTACAATGAAGAAATCGAATTTTTAGACTAGAACTTGGCTCCAACACCCTTAAGGTCGTTGGACGTTAAGCTAAAAATTCCATTCTCCATTTTACTCAACGAAAATTATATATAAATATTTTTTCGCTCTGTACGCATAATTCTAGTTAAAAATTAATTAATTCTTAATGTTTAAGGTATTGTCAACAAATTCCTCTCCAGCTATTGGTTGGTGGTTTTTAGCAGGATATCATACGCCATATACTTATCGCAATTCGCAGTTTTCTTCTACAATGTTGGCATAACAAGATACTCTTCTGAATTTCAAATTCATAGAGCTGTAAGGCCTTCTATTATTTATAAAATATTTAAATGTTATAGTCTTTAATAACCTACGATTTTCTTTCTTTTTTACATTTATAGATCGACCCGTATGAAGCGGCGGTAGTTTTGGCAGTATCTATCATTTTAACACTTCTTTTTGATATTCCTCTGCAAGAAGTAAAAAATGTCATAATGGAATGCACGGAGGGATCGGGAAGTGTAGATATTCCTGTAGAAACCTTTAAAGAAGATGTCGGGAGAAAGTTCGAAGATCTCATACCGGAAGATGAAGCTAGAGTTGAGTTTGAAGATTTAAAAAACTACGATAAAGAAGACGAGGAAGAACCTAAACGCTGGAACTGGCAAAAGGGCACCTTCAGAGAAATAACTCCACAACAAACAAACGAAAATGTCGAACGAAACTCAGTTACACCCCCGAGATTAAAGCGACAGGATGCTAGAAGACAGTCTTTCATAAGAATGGATCACATTGATAGGTATGGAGCTCCATGGAACTTAACAGACAGAGATGAGGCGGGTCGAAGGAGTAGAAGTAGTCACCGAACTTTGATGAATGAGTCAGAACCGGAAGATGATAATTTATCTTCACATATACGTTTTCAGGCTATAAATAACTTTAGCCTCAAAGATAATGATGATTTTATGCCAGGTATGATCGGGAGAGAAATATCTTCACCCAGAAGAACGTTGAACAGGGAAGAAGTTCCTGCCTGGGAAATGATTGGGAACAAGAGCGAAAAAGATTGGCAACATTCTAGATTGTCCAGATCATTGTCAAGGCCTGCGGAGGCTAAACTACTTTCTTCTGAAAGTGAAGAGGATGATGGTATAAGACCTAGATCAAGAAGGACACTTCAAAGGTCTATGGTAAGTGATGACGAAGACGAGATACATGAGCAGGATCGAGGGTTTATCAGGCGACGCTCATCAGCTGAAGGAAAAATTGCACTTCTTAGAGATCCTGTGGGCAAAGAGATGTCCTTCTGGACTGTCTCAAAAGTGTCTCAATTAGGATCCTCTCAAGAACCTAGCGATCTAGAGGAGGATGAACTGTATATGAGAAGAGGAAAGAATGAAAAAAGTTCTTTCAGTGATACTGCTAGTGATGAAGAAAGTAATTTGGAATCCTCCCAGAAAAGATCCCTCACAAGCGGAAGTCAGCTTACGTCCGTTGAGGATGAGGAAGGTGTTACCACGTATGACTTTATTCTGAGAAAAGACAGTAAAAGGATATCAATCCAGGATCTTAGCAAATTGTCTCAGGAGGAGGAAGAAATAGAATCTGGCTGGAATATGGTTAAAGATCCGAATGTGGAAATCGCGAAAAGCTCATTTGGTCTCTTCAAGCGTGAATCAATCATTAAGAGTCAAGCTAGCGAAGACGATCCAGAATATCTATTGCCCGAGAGACCTAAACTAGTTGAGCAAGAACAAGAACATCCGTTCAAGAAGGCTTGGCAGGAACAAAAGTCGAAATCAGAAGAGGATTCTTATTTGGTGAAGGAGACTAAGGAGAATAAAGAGAATACAGAGAACAAAGAATTCAAAGAGATCAAAGATACAGATACCAAAGAGATCAGACAACATTCCTATGATAAAGATGAAGGGGGTCAAGCTAGAGAAATAGATATTCTAACAGATGAATCTTTCACCCCTACTTGTCAGGTAGGGTCAGATAGCGAAAGTTCCAATTCTAGCAGCGCCAATGAAGATGGAAAGTATAATTGGCCGAACGAAGAGGAGCAATTTGAGAATTACAAACTAAGGAGGAGAAAACTGGATGATGTCAACTGGAGTTGGGAACAAGAGGAAACTTGATAGGGAAGAACTAGTAGAGTTTTTAATGGAATTCTATCGAGTTCGAAAGTATGAATAACAATAATGAAGTGTCTTCTGGACATGCTAAGTAGAATTTAAGAAATATTTGCTCATCTGGTGAGCTACTGCCCGTATTAGGACAATACCCCTAGTAGCAAGATAACTGCAACCTGGCGCCCGACTGGTTCCGCTTTGGCGTGTTGTTCTGGCACCAGAATCTGGTATAGCAGATTCTGGCCCAGATTAGTCATGACTTACACCAGAAGAAATTAAAGTAACGTAAAACGGTACTAAATAGGTTTCTTTAATATTTTTACACTTTGTTTTAGCCCTTTCTGGGAGAATAATGAATTTTTACATTAATTACTGGTGTTTAAACTAAATACCAGATTCTGTTTTTCGTCTGGTCTGATAATTTCTGCCACCAGACTGGTCGACTAGAGGGAGCAGATGCTGGGCCAGACTCTGGCCTCTGTCGTACAAGCCAGACGTTGCTACTAGGGATTTTATTACTAAACTTGATTTAAAAGAGTAAAATTTGTTTAAACTTATATATTTTTAACTTGAACCTACATTTCAAAACCAGCTGTGAAGTTGTATCAACTTTTGTGCTCATTCAATGAGCACTTTACTTACTGGAAGCAAATACGAATTGCTTCCTCATAGAGGAAGCATTAATTAATTAATGTAGGCTGAATATATGTTTTGCATTCGTTTGAATTATGTAGGGTGAATATGTATTCGAATTATGCATTCGTTTCTTCACTGCTGCTTTTTTTAATTGAGTCCAATTCCTTTGTTTCTGTAAAAAAAATAAATAATACACGAACATATTTTTGAAAAAAGTGGTTTTATGATTACTCACCTTTTCGAAGGAAAATCCTTTCCACTCCCAAAATCGGCGCCTCAAAAAAGAGAGTTAACACGACTGCACTTAAGAATGTCATGATAATGTGGGATAAAACTTTTCTGGCCTGGAATGAGTATCATTTAAAAATGATTTTAGCTTATGTGTAGTTTTATGCTAATACAAATATGTAGAGATTGATATTTACCAGATTATGGACACTTAAATATATCGGAACTCTTAGGATCGAGGCACTGTGTATTTCAATCAGCCCGTTTGTCAAATATGCACTGTATGTTAGTCTACTTAACATTACAAATGGTCTCCATTTTAAAAAGTTGTTCACTGGTCCTACAAAATAAAGAAAGAAATTTACAAATTATTTAATAAAATAAAATAATAATAAATTTAAATAATAAATAATAAAATAATAATAAAATAATAATAAATAATAATATAATAATAAAATAATAATAAATTTAATTTATTTAAAGAAATTTACAATTTACAATTTTCAGGGTGGCCACATGTCAGGGAAGTCAGGGACGTCAGGAAAATGTCAGGGAAATGCGAGTAGTTGTCAGGGAAAATAGAAATTGACATTTATGCTAACTATGTTACTTTTATCGTATTACATATATAGCTTTTATAGTTTATTCAACAGATTTTAGAAGCTTTCCAAGGATTTTCAAGGATTATAAAGAATTTCCAGGCATTCATTGACATTATCTGGATTTCTAATGATTTTCAATAATTTTAAGGGATTTTAAAAGGTTTCTAGGCATTTAAAAGGATTTCATGAAATTTTAAGAGATTTTTAAGAAAGTTTAGGGAATTCAAAGGATTTTAAAGTATTTTAAAGTTCCTTGTGGAATTTTAAATGATTTTAAATAGCTTTTAAAAATTTTAAGAAAATTAAATTTTTTTTTAAAGTGATTTTAAAGGATTACAATGTTTTTCATGGAATTTTTAAGGAATTTCAAGAGTTTTTCAAAAATTTGAAGAGATTTTTACGTATTTTAAGGGATTTCAAAGTTTTTCGTGGAATTGTAAAGTATTTTAAGAAGCTTGTAATAATTTTAAGAAATTTTGACGTTTTCAAAATGATTTTAAGGATTTTAAATATTTCTCATGGAATTTAAAAAAATTTCAAAAGTTATTTTTGATTTTTAAAAGATTTTGTGAAATTTTAAAGGATTTCATAGAATTTTAAAAGATTTCATGGAGTTTATGAGATTTTATGGGATTTTAAATATTGCAGTGTAATTTTAAGGAATTTAAAAATGTTTCAATAGATTTTTAAAAGATTTTCTAGGATTTTGAAGGATTCTAAAGAATTTCCAGACATTCTCTGGGTTTCTAATACTTTCAACAGATTTACAATAATTTTAAGGGATTTTAAAATATTTCTAGGAATTTAAAGGAATTACAAGAGATTTTACCGATATTTGAAACATTTCGTGGAATTTAAAAGAATTTCATGAAATTTTAAGAGATTTTTAAGAGTGTTTAGAGAATCCAAAGAATTTCAAGGTATTTTAAAGTTCCTTGTGGAATTTTAAATAATTTTAAACAGCTTTTAAAAATTTTAAGAAAATTTAATTTTTTTTAAGTGATTTTAAAGGATTACAATGTTTTTCATGAAATTTTTAAGGAATTTCAAAGGCTTTTAAAATTTTAAAGAGATTTTTACGTATTTTAAGGAATTTAAAAGTTTTTCGTGGCATTGTAAAGGATTTTAAGAAGCTTGTAAGAATTTTAAGAAATTTTGACATTTTTAAAATGATTTTAAGGATTTTAAATATTTCTCATGGAATTTATGAGATTTTATAGGATTTTAAACATTGCAGTATAATTTTAACGAATTTAAAGACGTTTCTAGGAATTTCAAGAAATTTCAAGGAATTTTAAGAGATTTGAAAGGTTGTCGGGAATTTCAGAGATTTTAACGGATTTTAAGTGATTTGAAGTGATTTGATAGGATTTTAAAGTTTGTCGTGGAATTTTAATAAAAGGATTTTAAGAGATTTTATATATTTTTAAAAAATTCCGTAGAATTTTAGGGAATTTAAAAAGATTTCATTGAGTTTCAAAACATTTAATGTTATCTTATGCTACATTTTCGAAAAATTTCAATAGCAATTATTATTGAAAATTTATTCACATTTTTAATAGTTTTCTGTCAGGGAAATTTGTCTTAAAGTCAGAGAAAAGTCAGGGAAATTGAAAAATTGAATCTTGTGGCCACCCTGAATTTACAAATTTACAATTTACAAAAGAAATTTACAATTCGTAAATTTTAATAGACCATTTTCTCTTGTTGACTTAGGTACCTGAATTATTTGTGGCACATGTAAGAATTACCCATCCTGTTCCAAAATTCCAAAGAGCTTTGTGCATAACTGCATAGAATGCAGCTTCGACAGATGTAAATTCACTTCTTACCCCATAGAAAGAACTGATTGAACACATGGACGCGAGTAAGGAAGATATACACAGTATCCAGCCAAGTATTATCGTGTTCTGAAATATTTTTTAATAAATGTAAGTTCAGAGGGGGTTAACTGATGATGACATCAAAATTGACCTTGAACTAGATTTTCAAGGTCATTTCAAGGTCAACCTTCTTTTTTTAAATGGAAACCCCTATTTTTGACCTCGGATTCAGAAAGAGCGGGAAATTCTACGTTCAGATGAGGCATCATATAACTATAAGAAACAATATGTTAAAAAATGTAAAAGGAATGCGATAATTTAAAATACCTTAGAAAATTGGGTTCCTGAAGTTTGTGTCCGATAGAGGACGTATCCAAAAATTAGTCCGAAACAATAACTGCTGGCTCTCATATGAGTTTTTATGTAACTTGTTTTGAAGTAATCATTTGTTGAAATATCTTGCTTAACTTCCCTGCAAATTAAGAAATAGCTACATTAGCTAATTATATTAAATTTCCAGTGATCAACCAATTATTAGAGGCAAAACGGACTTATTAGAGAAGACGTATAAATGTCGAAACTTTTGAGTTGTACCAAAGATATTAATATCTTTGGTTGTACTAAGCTCGCGATTTCTTCCAAGTTCTAAAGCCATTGTTATTTATATTTAATTTTAAAAAATGGGGGGGGGGCGATTAACGGTTTTACTTGATCTGTTGTAAAATTAATTGGCGCCACTACAGTAGAAGCAAATTTTTATAACTAAAGAAATTGATCCTACGCTTTGTAGATAAGCAACGTCGGGTCTAAGTCATCAACAAGTGTCACAATAAATGGAATAAATAGAGACAATACTGTGACGCCCGCCAAAATAAAGCTTCCCATTTTTCTCCATTTCCAGACTGGGTAGATGACAGCTGGTGCCAAAATGAAGAGTTGTGTGTCCACCGATAGGTACCATGATTGGAACATACACTGCGAAACAGAAAATATATTAAAATCCTAATAAAATTTTTTGTAACCGAAATCTGCATATTATTTATATTCATTTACAACAAAGTCCCAATGCATAAGTCATTTTTTGGACATCTTAAAGACGACTTTAGGACACCAATGTCTGCCTCAATTAAATTAATTCAAATTACTTTTAATTAAATTACTTGATACTTCAAATATGAAGTATCAGTGAGGCAATTTCAGTAGGATAGCGAAATGCACAGTACTACTTACAATGTTGTCAGTGTTAACGTAATTGTTGATATACAAAAGATTAGCCCACCAAGAATTTAGACATTTATCCTTCTCGAGTGTCATTCGTGACCAAAGGGGACCAGAAGCCAATTTGGGCAACCAAGTCACGTAAAGGCCAATCATCACCATATAAGCTGGTGTCAATCTATAATAAAAAATTCTTACTTACAATTAGTCGTACTAATTGCTTTATGCCCTTTGCAGAAAAAAAAAAATCTATTTTTTCACGTTTTTCTTATATGTAGATATGGTACCAACGCCCTTGACATTGAAGTCGATTTTCAAGGTTATTTCAAGGTCAAAGTGATTTTTTTCAAATGGAAACACCTTTTTTTAAACCCGGAATCGAAAAGAGCGGGAAATTCTACGTCGCAAATCATATATGAGAATCAAGGTTATGGCAAGGTCGAATAAAGGTCAAATTTACGAATTTAAACTACCCTGTTACATTTTTCATCACCTAAAGCCAAATACCTAAAATTGTTTTGGGTAGATGTTAAAGGGAACAGTGGGGTGATCTACCGATAGTCTGACCTTGACCTAGAACTTGACCTTGACGTAGAATTTCCGGCTTTTTTCGATTCCGGGGTCAAAAGAATATGTTTCCATTTAAAAAATCACTTTGACCTTGAAATACCTTGAAAATCGACTTCAAGGTCAAGGGAGTTAGCACCATTGAGTGATCTAACAATAAGTCAACAAGAGAAAATGTTCTTTTAAAATTTACGAATTGTAAATTTCTTTTGTAAATTGTAAATTTGTAAATTCAGGGTGGCCACAAGATTCAATTTTTCAATTTCCCTGACTTTTCCCTGACTTTAAAACAAATTTCCCTGACAGAAAAGTATTAAAAATGTGAATAAATTTTCAATAAAAATTGCTATTGAAATTTTTCGAAAATGTAGCATAAGATAACATTAAATGTTTTGAAACTCAATGAAATCTTTTTAAATTCCCTAAAATTCTACGGAATCTTTTAAAAATATATAAAATCTCTTAAAATCCTTTTATTAAAATTCTACGACAAACTTTAAAATCCTATCAAATCACTTCAAATCACTTAAAATCCGTTAAAATCTCTGAAATTCCCGACAACCTTTCAAATCTCTTAAAATTCCTTGAAATTTCTTGAAAGTCCTAGAAACGTCTTTAAATTCATTAAAATTACACTGCAATGTTTAAAATCCTATAAAATCTCATAAATTCCATGAGGAATATTTAAATTCCTTAAAATCATTTTAAAAATGTCAAAATTTCCTAAAATTCTTACAAGTTTCTTAAAATCCTTTACAATTCCACGAAAAACTTTAAAATTCCTTAAAATACGTAAAAATCTCTTTAAAATTTTAAAAACCTTTGAAATTCCTTAAAAGTTTCATGAAAAACATTGTAATCCTTTAAAAATCCTTTAAAATCACTTAAAAAAAATTAAATTTGTTTAAAATTTTTAAAAGCTGTTTTAAATAATTTAAAATTCCACAAGGAACTTTAAAATACCTTGAAATTCTTTGGATTCTCTAAACACTCTTAAAAATCTCTTAAAATTTCATGAAATTCTTTTAAATTCCACGAAATGTTTCAAATATCGGTAAAATCTCTTGTAATTCCTTTAAATTCCTAGAAATATTTTAAAATCCCTTAAAATTATTGTAAATCTGTTGAAAGTATTAAAAACTCAGAGAATGTCAAGGAATGTCTGGAAATTCTTTATAATCCTTCAAAATCCTATAAAATCTTTTAAAAATCTATTGAAACATTTTTAAATTCCTTAAACTTACACTGCAATATTTAAAATCCCATAAAATCTCATAAGCTCCATAAAATCTTTTAAAATTCCATGAGAAATATTTAAAATCCTTAAAATCATTTTGAAAACGTCAAAATTTCTTAAAATTATTACAAGCTTCTTAAAATTCTTTACAATTCTACGAAAAACTTTGAAATCCCTTAAAATACGTAAAAATCTCTTCAAATTTTTGAAAAACTATTGAAATTCTTTAAAAATTCCATGAAAAACATTGTAATCCTTTAAAATCACTTTAAAAAAAAATTAAATTTTCTTAAAATTTTTAAAAGCTGTTTAAAATCATTTAAAATTGCACAAGGAACTTTAAAATACCTTAAAATCCTTTGAATTCCCTAAACTTCCTTAAAAATCTCTTAAAATTTCATGAAATTCTTTTAAATTCCTAGAAACCTTTTAAAATCCCTTCAAATTATTGAAAATCATTAGAAATCCAGATAATGTCAAAGAATGCCTGGAAATTCTTTATAATCCTTGAAAATCCTTGGAAAGCTTCTAAAATTTGTTGAATAAACTATAAAAGCTATAGTATATGTAATACGAAAAAAGTAACATAGTTAGCATAAATGTCAATTTCTATTTTCTCTGACAACTACTCGCATTTCCCTAACATTTCCCTGACTTCCCTGACAATCTTTTTCTCCCCTGACTTCCCTGACATGTGGCCACCCTGTATTTGTACACTGAACTCTCATGATAAGTCCATTCGTGTTAAGTCTTTCGCAGAATATATAGTACATAAGGGGTTCCGTGAGTCAGGGAATATTATGTATGAACGAAGTTTTGATTTTATAGATCATCACTGACCTAAGATACCTATAAAAATATAGGATGAGAAAGTTGATTGATTTCCTCTTATCAAGTTCACGTAGAAGGATTCTACAGAAAAGAAATCCACTGATGAACAGAAAGGTATCGACGAGTAGAGCATTGTTGACGAAAATCGAATTTGGTACTTCTCGAAGAGCCTAGAAACCAACAACTGTGTGTTAGATGATATTAAACATAATCGAAATAAAAGAATTAAAAAGTTTTTGTTAGTCACACGCGGAAATCAAAAAACCGGTTTTTTTCTTAAAAAATCGACAAATTTGTTATTGTAAAATTGATAATAATTATTTATAAATTGAAAATAAATTTTCAGAAGGATCGGTGCAGTAGATTTTGAATTACAGCCACGACCGACTTTAAAAATGCAAGGTGTGAGAAAAACGTTACACGGAAAAAAGAAAATGGCTGAATTTACCATTTAAAATAGTTAACATGCGCTCGGAAAGCAGTTTTCCTGGAATTTAGTAACGTTTACTATTTCAAATTGTAACTTTTACAATGAAAAAACAGGGTTTGCAATTTTCTTAGCAAAAATTACAATTTTAAATACTAGAAGTTAGAAGAGGGGGGTGAGAAGAGAGAGTCGCACCTCTTCCCAAAATCCTTTGTTGAGAATAGGCCCACTAACTGAGAAAATTAAACAATGGGCAGAGATGATTAAACTCATGGCTATAAATTTTATGCCCGATATAGATTCCAAATTCAAGTCATCGTTGTGGGCAGGTCCACAGAGTTTTTTCCAGTTGACAAATATAGAAAAGCCATTCAGTACTTCAGAAAATGTAGTTTTCGTCGATTCTTCTTTGCCTAGACCCATCAAGTGGCTAAGTGTGCCAGCCGCAACAATTAAGATAATTGACGATATGATGCATCTGAAAATTTATTCCATTTTAGTGATTAATAGTATATAGTAGAGCAAGGTGACTTGTAGATGTTTATTTAATTAATTAAACTGGACACAGGACATCAATTAAGGGCGTTGGACCCAAGTGTTAAGCTCAAAATTCCATTCTCCATTTTATTCAACGAAAATTATAGATAAATATTTTTTCGCTCTGTAGCGCTAATCCTTTTTCAAATATAAGACTGCATACAGAGGGAAAAAATTTTTAATTTCGATATTTTTTGCATAAAACGAAGAAATCAAAATATAACTTAAAAATTGAGTATTTTCATTTTACTTGAAAAATATTTTAACTAGATATTTTCTCGCTCTGTACGCATAATTCTAGTTAAAAATTGATTAATTCTACAGAGGGAAAAAAGTCGAAATTTAATATTTGTTGAGTAAAATGAAGAAATCGAATTTTTAGATTAGAACTTGGCTCCAACACCCTTAAACTGCAATAGATCCCTTCAGAAGTTGGTATCAAGTTATAATAGAGTAAAAACATATTACTCACAAATAAATAATGTCAATACTTTCAACTGATACGGGTTCATTCCTAAAACATGACTTCTCCTGAATCCTAGGCATCAACTTCAATTTGGATCCACTCATGGCAACATTTATTATTCTCTGAATAACAGCCTGAACAGTTTCAGTCTTACATGTAGCAGGTACGCAAATACCCAAATATAATTGCTTAATAGGATCCTGACTTCTTTTCGTTGCAGGTTTAAAAGCTTCCCACACAGTGTCATTCTTATTGAGATACATATCTGGTACATGAATATGAAACTCCCCTAAACAATACTGTCCTCGGATATCATGCGGAGTCTCTCCTGGCTTTTTTCCAATTTCCAAACACTCGTCAAAATTTCCCAATTGGTATATAGAACCGGCAAGGATGCCTTCTGGAAATTTGCCTAATGCATCATAGAACTGAAATGCCCAGTTGGACAAGTTCCGAAAGTTTGATAAGACTAGTCTGCTGTGGTTCTTGCAGATGGGGTCAGTGATTGACTCCACTGCCTCAGAGAGAAGTGTTAAATTGATGAACAAGCTTGGTAGCATTTCAGCATTGTATTCATTGTACTCTTCTATTCTAGAATTATTATTCTTAAGAAGGGCATCAGTGCAGGATATGCTGAATCCCAAAAGAAGGCCCCAAAAAGGGATAAACATCTTATAGACCGTTTTCACTGGTTTTAATTATAATTTATATCAAGTATTCGTTCAAATGAAATTCCATTAGGATTTTAAGTGGATTTTAAGAATGGAATTCAATGTCGATCGGCGAATAATCTTCTGTTCCTGTAAGAGTAAAAGAAATGTTATATTAGTAAGAAGTGACGACATTAGGATATAGAAGAGTTGAAAAAACATTTTAAAAAACCATCAAATTAGCAACAATCATTGTAAGGGTGTAATTTTGTAAGATATTGTGTGTAAGGGTTACCCTTACTTTGTGATGTTCGATTTTTGTTACTGCTTGTTATTAAAAATAAGGTAGGGGAGACCGGGGCTAGTTGGCCAACGGGGCAAGTTGGCTAATGCCCTTTTTTTAAACAACGGTAATGTTAACAACCTCACCACGCGTAGTGTAAGTGTATTAAGTTGTGCAAAGACTTCCGGTGTGATTTCATTGCATTTCGCAGCCTTATGTCGAAAATATCATTGAAAAACTGCTTTTGACCGTGGTCAGTAAAATTTTTACTTTCTGGTTTTTTCATTTTATAGATTAATAAATAATCACACAGGCACACAAAAAAAAAAGTGCCCGGTATCAAGAAACGGACCTATATATTCGTATGTAATTTGACGCGCTGAATCCGAATCCGGAGTCAGTTTTGCTCCATCACGTCAAATTTAAGGGCATTTGAAAGTCAAATCGACAAAAAAATAGTCAAATTGATTCAAATTAATATTTCTATATATTTTTGGGGCTGTTGAATCCAAATCCGATGTCCGTTTGATCCGTTTGGATCCGAAAAATTGAATACATATCTAGAAGTAAAATTCCCCGTTCTTTCAGAATCTGCAGTCAAAAATTCACTTTTAGCAGAATAAACACATTTAACCTTGAAATGACCTTCAAATTGACCTTGTCGGATAAAACGAGCATCGGATTTAGATTCAACGACCCCAAAAATATATAGGAATAATAATTTGAGTCGATTTGTTTATTTTTCCAGGATTAGACCTTGAAATGACCTTCAACCTGATTACACAGGCATACAAAAAAAACAAAGGTCCTGTTCCCGGAACCAGACTAGCATATCTTTATATTTTTGGGGTCGCTGAATCCGAATCCGGTGTCCGTTTGTCTCCATCAGGTCAGGTTGAAGGTCATTTCAAGGTAAAATCCTGGAAAAATGGTCAAATCGATTCAAATTATTATTCCTATATATTTTTGGAGTCGTTGAATCTAAATCCGATGTCCGTTTTATCCGACAAGGTCAAATTGAAGGTCATTTCAAGGTTAAATGTGTTTATTCTGCTAAAAGTGAATTTTTGACTGCAGATTCTGAAAGAACGGGAAATTTTACGTCTAGATATGCATCCAACTTTTTTTTAACATTTAACATTTTTTTAAAGATTTAACCTTCAAAATGACCTTCAATTTGACCTTTTTGGATCAAACGGACATCGGATTTGGATTCAACAACCCCAAAAATATATAGAAATATTAATTTGAATCAATTTGACAATTTTTTGTCGATTTGACCTTCAAATGCCCTTAAATTTGACGTGATGGAGCAAAACGGACTCCGGATTCGGATTCAGCGCGTCAAATTACATACGAATATATAGGTCCGGTTCTTGATACCGGGCACTTTTTTTTTTTTGTGTGCCTGTGTCATTATTGTCAAATCTAAATATGGTTTTCAAGTGTCTAGGTATACTAAGAGCTTTGAAATGATGTATCGTTCAAATTTATTGCTTGGGTTCCTTAACATATAAAAAAATGTAATGTTAAAAAACATAGCCGGGGTAAGTTGGCCAATGTTGTCAAACCCGCTTTATAACCTCTACGAGAAAGTGCAATTTTGACAGACTCGCCAGTCAAATTAGCTTTGCAGGATGAAAAAGAAAAGAGCCAAATCAAAAAATAAGCCCAAGGTGCTTAAAAAAAAACCACTTCATCGAAACGAAAAGTTTCAACTTCGGTGGCTGCGACCAATAAAAAACTTTCGGTAAAACGAGCGAGGAAAAGTTAAATTTATTATGATAACTTAGAATTAATTGTTCAAAAAGTTATAAAGATTTTATAAACGATAGGCTTCGATTGAAATAAGTCTCAATAAAGACGTAAATTAATAAGATTACTATTTTATTAATTATCCCATTCATTAGTGGCTTTTATAATGATTTTTTTCGAATTGGCCAACTTACCCCGCCCACTTGGCCAACTTGCCCCGTACTCGGGAAAGTTGGCCAATTCGTCACCTCTCTCAAAAATATTCTGCCATTTCTTCAATAATTAATATAAACGCCTAAAAAAATTCTCAGCACTACCCAAGAATACATACTTTTATATGTTGAAAACCGCAATTTTTTAAATTTAAAAGGAAAGTTAAGAAAAATCGTTAAGTGAAAAGTTGGCCAACTAGCCCCGGTCTCCCCTACTCAAAAAAATTATATTTTACTTCTCCACAGAGGGGGTCAACTGATGATGACGCCAAGTTTGACCTTGAACTTGATTTTCAAGGTCACTTCAAGGTCAAATTTGTTTTTTTTTTTTAAATAGCAACCCCTATTTTTACTGCAGTCTTTCTCTCCGGTTTATTTATTTATGTAGCGAGTAGTTTACTTTCGTTACTACTCGCTACTATTTTCGTGACAAGAAAATTTGCTTGGGAATCTTTAAAAACTCATGAAAACCTTCAAAATCATTAATCTCTTTAAATTTCATCAAATTTCATGAAATCCTTAAAAATTTTACAAATTCTTTTAGAAATTAGAATAATTACTTGAAAATAATTAAAAATTCAGAAAAACCTTCAAAATCATTAATCTCTTAAAATCTATGTTAAAATTCTTTCAAATTCTATGATAATAATTAAAATCCCTTTTATATCCTTTAAAATCCATTAAAAGTATTAGAAATATCTTCAAATTACATGAAATCCCTTAAAATTCCACAAAAATTTTCAAACCCATAAATCTTCTCAAATCCACGTTAAAATTCATGAAAATCTCTAAAATCTTTCGAGTAGCGCTGATATTTAAAAGATTTTGTGAGAATTTTAAAGGATTTCATGGAATTTGATAAGATTTCCAATAGTTTTAAGGGACTTTACAGATATAAAGGGATTTTCAATGTTACCGTAAAATTTCAAGAATTTTCTGGGAATTCTAAGAGATTTTAAAGTTTGTCATGGAATTTCATGGAGAGATTTCAAAAGATTTTTACAATTTTTCAAAGATTTAGTAGAATTTAAAGGTATTTCGAGTTTAGACTCGTAATAAATACGATAATAAATAAATATATAATATATATATAATAAATAAAATAATATAATATATAATAAATAAAAATATATAATATATATAATAAATATATAATATATATAAATAAATACTCGTAATAAATACGATATTTCGACTTCGACTCAACCATCTTTTTAGAATAGAGATTAGGAGCGAAAAAAACAAAGTTGACCTGTAAATGACCTTGAAAATTAAGTTCCAGGTCAAGTTTCTTTGACCTTATTTTAGTATTAGAATTTATTTGTTTCCACGAAATTTTCTTTAATTTAAGGGTTTTGGAGCCAAGTTCTAATCTAAAAATTCGATTTCTTCATTTTAATCAACAAATATTAAATTTGGAATTTTTTCCCTCTGTAGAAGTAATCAATTTTTAACTAGAATTATGTATATAGAGCGAGAAAATATCTGATTCAAATATTTTTTAAGTAAAATGAAAATATTGAATTCTGAAGTTAAATTTTGAATTCTTCGTTTTATGTAAAAAGTATCGAAATTAAATATTTTTTCGCTCTGTATGCAGTCTTATATTTGAAAATAGATTAGCGCTACAGAATGAAAAAATATTTATCTACAATTTTCGTTGAATAAAATGGAGAATGGAATTTTGAGCTTAACACTTTGGTCCAACGCCCTTAACAAAAGTTTTTTCTGGATGTGCATGTTTTATATTCAAGTGAATTAGGATCAATAACGGCTGGTTATTGAAAGTTTGACATTTTACTTACATTTTTGAAATCCGAAACTTATAGCACATAATGTATCACAGATCACAATTTTCGAGAGTCCACTGCTTCACTATTTTCAACACTTAATTTCTAAATCTAAGTTATATATTTAAAAACAGGCATGATTCACAAGAACTAAACCCAACAGTGTAATTGCGATTTTCGATTCTATATTACGCACTACCATTAATAGTTTAGGCTGAATCAAAGAGATTGTTGAATGTCAAACTCGACTTTTTCGTTTTATTAATGTTTATTATTATTTGCTCACGACTTCGCGCCATGCATGCACCTTTTTGTCCAGCAACAAGCAATCAACAGGCAGTTCTGGTGATTTTGACGAATCAACAGGTTGTTGCCGCTGTTGCGTTATCGCAAGACCTAGTAACGGCAAAAGGAAAGGCGAATAAATATCTATCTCCCATATCTGGCTAATTGATTGGAGTGGAAAGGAAGTTTTCTGATTTCAAGAGGAATAACTTTCATTTAGGCATTTAAAATGAGAGTAGGGGGTCTTGAAACTTCTTATGAAACTATTATCAAAATTTAGAGAAGGTCGGCAATATCTTACGTAAATGTCTTCCTGATGTCGAGAGTTTACATATAATTGAAGACGTAATGCTAATGACAAATTTGATTACTTATGATTACATTTCAGTGAAATTGGATTGATTTATAATTTAATTTACAAATTAATTTATAACGCCGTCGGTCTGCCAGGGCTAATCCTGACCGAAGTATCATTAATTTAATTAATCATATAGATAGTGTTAATAGTGTCTTGAAAATTTCTCCTTTAAGGACACATCATAAAGATTGCGAAAAAATTTAAACAAATATTTTATTTTTAGTGATAAACACACCCAACTCCCGAAAATGCAGACGATATATTTATTTAATTAACTATTTATTATTATAATATACAGGGTCGAATCCAGGCAAGGGCTTTGGGGGGGGGGGGGGCACGAAATAATTACCCTTCCCTCTTCACTCTCAAGGGAAGAGGTTAATAATAAATAAAAAATTATTTTATTGTATTATAAATTATTTAAATACATTATTTATTAATTATATAAACATTAACAAATGTTTAAGTAGAAACCAAGTTTTTGTATTTACAAGCTGCGTGAAAATTTCAAATCTGGGCTTTTTTTTTTGGGGGGGGGGCAAGAAGCCTCCTTTTTAAAATTAGAGAGCAGATCTTATCTCATGTATATTACTATTACATTCATTATTTTTCATAAATTTCAAATGAAATTAATATTTTGTAGTATGAGGTTGTGTTGACCACTATGTTAAGTTCCGAAATAAATTCTTGGCTTATATGTGTATGTATATATGAAAGCATTCACTCTCTTTTTTTATCTACTTTCATATATGCATGTGTCTACTCCGACTAGAACGTCTTATGTAATCAAGTACGAGGCGACTAAGAATTCATTCATGGGCGGATCTAGGGGGGTATGGCTCCTTATCCCCTCCTAAAACGCAGATTTGAAATTTTCATGCAGCTTGTAAATACAAAAACTTGGTTCCTACTTAAACATTTGTTAATAATGTTTATATAATTAATAAATAAAGTATTTAAATAATTTATAATAAAATAACACGAGATACAGAGAAAGTGATAATAAACATAAGTAGTTTTCGTTTTGATCGTGAAAAATATTCTTAAAATTCAAATTCCCAGCCAAAAAGCTTGAGATATAAGAAAATATTACAAAAAAATAGTTTAATGGGTTCTTATGGGGCTTCATGGGAGGCTTATGGGACCTTATGAGTCTTATAGGGTCTTATAGGAGTATTATAGGGATCTTTGGCTCCTGATTATGAAATTTTAGTTTATTTGCATATTCATAACAGATGATGCTGTTAATCTAATATAAATAATATCAATTAATATCCATTTCCTCCAAAAGTATATGGTGATTATCAACTATCGAGTCATCAATTGTGATGAGATCTTGTGAAACATTCCGTTTTCTTAACACTTTTATATACTGCATAGTGTACTGGTTAAAATCACACCTATAAAAAAAGTTTTATTTTATCATTTAAAATTAATTAATGAAAAACTACAATGTGTTTTCAAATGTTACCCTAAATGAAGTTTCAATCACAGTAAATGAGAAGAAATTGTATTAAGTTCTTCGACAATTCAGAAGATTTTTGAGTTGATGAAAATTTTCAATTTTTTAACATGCCATATCTTTCAAGAAAGAAAAATAAATTACGGTGTTATTACATACATTTTGCTGAGGTCATCATATCTCCTTTTTAAATTTTTATGCAGTATTATTAGAATCGACAGCAATGGTAGTGTAATCCCAAATCTTTGTTCAGCCAAAATAGTTTCGATCCATAATAAATAAAAATGAACGTGTCTTGTCATTTCCAATTCGGAAGCAACAAATTTTAGCACTTTTTCGACATATATACTTGGCATGTCGGCTAACGTAAGTGAAACTATAAATTAAAAACACCATTGTTATTTGTTGCATATCAAGCGAGGGCTAGACCACTAGAATTGGTTTCTTGGGTCCTTCCTCACTCAGAGAAAAATCTCATACGTAATCTTAGGTAATTACTTACTATCATGATAAGGTATGCTTTCCACGATCTGTCGTAACTTCGAAATCTCATTAAGTTTAAGCGCCATCATCAATGCTGAAATAATTAAAAAAAAAACTATAAAAAAACTAAAATATTCATTTTTTAATCGACAGGTGTTTGTGGGTAACAAACTAAGTTTTCTTTATATTTTGATTCTTGAAGATAAAAAAATTATTTTTTCAAAAAATACTTTTAATCAATGGTCAAGGCGTGAAAATTCCTATCACAGATGTCGAATAATTTCAGGAACGTACGTCCATTCTATATTCTTTTTTTTAATTATAAATACAGTAATTTCAATTATATAAGAAGTCACCATGTAAATATTTGAAACGAGACTGTTTTCAAACCACTTGACCCGATCATATGGCTGCGATTGCAGCGCCTCTATAGGTCGTGTTCATCGCGAATTGTGAACGTTGATTCAACATACCTATAGTGTAATCTTTTGTGTCCAAAGCTTTTTGTATTGACTCGGGAGTTATTCCTATCTCCAATTGAAAGGGATCGAACACTATTTCAGTATTCAAAGTATAAATTAGTAAACCTTCAGTCGTCACTGCGGCCCATGCTTGACCTAAATCAAGAGTTATGTTAATTTAGTGGTGCTTACATGTATTGGATCATGTTACGATTTTAAGTGAAGAATATACATTTTTTAAGAGGGACTTACACCTTTTCGGTTTCAAAAAATCAATTTTTTTTTCATTTTTCAAATTGGTGTATACGATTATGAGAACAACTGAATGTATCGTGATAATTTTTTTTTTAATTTTTCAGAAAACTCTTGGTGAAGTCCTTATACTACTTTAAAAATTATACTTTCAAGAAGTTTGAAAAACTAAAAATTATATAGCAGATATTAGTTAGACAGTTAGTTAGGCTGTTCGGGCGAGGTGCCCCACCCCCGTGGGGCCCTTCAAGCGCTCAGGCTAATAGCCCATTATGCCCATACCCTTTCCCCTACTGCCGTGCAAATGAAAATGAGCGTATCTGCAGTTCGTATGAGTCAGCTGTCACTATTTCGATTCTATAAAATAATACTCAAATGTCTTCGATTGGCAGTGTTATATTAACATCCATTTTGCAATGCAATATACATAATAAATGTTTATGAACGCCACCAGATTCGAAAACATTTTAATCTCATTTTATAGAATCGAAATAGTGACAGGTGACTCATACGAACTGCAGATACGCTCATTTTCATTTGCACGGCAGCCTAGTCGCTAACTAGCCCCCCAATCCAGTCCTCTTGAAGAAGCCTAGAATATCGCTAGCCTGCAGCTAGCGATATTACCTTCCACATTTGCAACAAGCGGTGCTAGTTGCCAGCTCCATCTTGTGTTTATGGTAATTCAAATGGTTGTGCCCTGTGAGCAACTGCACTATTATCCTTACATCTTTCTTGGGCCAGCTTAGGATGGTACGGGCCAGGTCCATCCTGCGGCGTTCGCCTAAGATGGCCCTAGACAGCCTACATCCTTTTTCCTGAGCCCAGTGTTTTTTGTACTGTTGCACCACCCATTCATTGATCTCTAGCCTGGTAA
>CAJFCP010024763.1:0-14393 GCA_904066005.1 Synergus itoensis | reverse complement strand
AAAAAATGCCAAAAAAGCGCTTGATTTTGGGTATCTAAAGGTACTTCCCCCCTTAAGGGCATGCTCTACGGTGACGAAGTAACCAATTTTTTTGGCGCACAGCATGTCCAAAAGGAATCATATATCGCTCTCAAAATTTGGAATATAGGAAATGAGACATTAAATTGCGTTTGTATATTTATTTATAGTCAAAATTAAAAAAAAAATCAAGTTAAAAATTTTAAACACATTTATAGGAATTCAACTTAAGATATATATGTATGAAATTTCAATCATATTTGCTGTAGCTTTCAAACAGTCCTTTGTGAATTTAATGTACTTTTACATGAAATTTATTTCAGACATAAACGGTTTGAGACTTTAAATCACAAATGCATTAAATTTGTTTCAAACACGGACGTTTTGAAATTTCAAACACTTTTGTGTATGAAAGTGCTTGAAATTTCAAAACATTTTTAACAGTGTACTTATTACGGTTACGACACTAGAGAAAAAGCACTACAATGCTTATTGGTCCCCCTTTAAATTTCTCTAGACGATTTTACAGTTATGCATACTGCATAGATGATACATAATGACATCCATATCGTTAGATAATTTTATACATGCGCTTCGCTTTACAATAAAGTCTATGTATTGTTTTACATTATTCTACAATCTATAATGTATATACGATATTGAAAGGACACTTCCCAGGTAGAAATTTCTGTACTCCGCCGGAGTTCGACATCGGGGTAGTACTGGCCCAGTACAGTATAAAATCTAAAAATTAAAGATATTTTACTTAAGTTCTCAAAGAAAATGTACTTCAGTATTTATGACAAAAATCATAATTTTGATTGTATTTTTAATGCAAAATGGTCAATATTAAATAAACATAAAACTTTAATACAAAAAGATTCTCTCGTAAATAATAATTTTCCAAATTTCAATTTTTGCGAATACAAATATTTTTTTAAACATAATTTTAAAAAATTTTAATTAAAGAATTTTTGTAATACATATAGCTAATAATATAATACAAATATGTAAATAAAGTTTCATGCAAAGTTTTTTCTTTTATAATAGGTCAGTTAAACATTTGAATATGAAACATTTTTAAATTCACCTATCTATAAAATGTGTAAAACAAAAACAATTAAAAATATATTCTTCGCAATTACCTCAGGCTTTTCAGTGGTTAAGCCGAGTGTTAACCTTGGCTGAGATTTTATCCACAAAGTTCAAGCGGGTGAATAGCTCAGGTGGTTAAGGCGCGCATATTAGGTTTAGGTCGTTTAGGATGTTAGGGTCGACGGGGGTTCGAATCCCCAGCGTTGCGATTTTTCGAAGCTTGTGAGTGTGTGATTATATATGCAAGATAACGTGCATATGTGATTGTGAAATTTAAAACATAAATTAAGTGCAGTGAATTATATTAAAAACGTTTTTTTATTTTTTGTAAATTCTTCATTATATTACAGTAACTATACGGCAACTATAATAGCCAGTATTCTGCCAGTAGTTTGCCAGTAGTAGACCAGTGCAGAACCAGTACTGTATCTAGTACCGCATCAGTACCGAACGCCAGTACTGCTATCCATTACATGCCAGTACTGGCCCAATGCTGACCCAGTACATACTCCCAGTACTGGTACTCCGGCAATCTGTACTGGACCAGTCGTGAATTTCTACCTGGGAATTGTCACATAACAATGCTTGCCAGAACATGTGCCAGCTCATTGTTTCCATACACATGATTTGACAAATATTAGCTCTGCCATGCACTTTATTACCCCGGTTGTCATCAATATTTCCTGTGAAGATTCGAGACCCGAATGATGTTACCATATTTTTTTTTCTTTGCTAAAAGTGGGGACAGATGAACGAGCTTGTTTGTCCCTCGTAAACAGGCAATTCGGAAGAGAGTCGATTATAATATCGAGTGAAGCGTAAAGTATGGCAGGTTACTGAATGTCCGTACATCCGTGCTTTCGGGCACAGATTGGCCTCTTTCGCAGGTGGCCGACAGGCACTTTGGCCCTCGAGTGATGACTTTCGTCATTATGTTGCAAATTATGTGACTGTTGAAGGAAGCGGTCAGTCCGTATAATTGAAGCTTTCGCAAAAAATCGATACCACAAAGCTGGACACGAGGCTGCTACCGTTTCAGGAAAGTTAGAAAGGAATCTTTATTATACTTATCATATAGGTATAAATATAGTAACAACCGCTTTTACATTATTTCTAATGTCGGTTGTATTTATGAGTATCCTATCATAAAATTTTAAGTGATTTTAAGCAATTTCAAAATCCCGCCGCCGCCGCGGCGGATTCCGCTGTGTCAGGAATCCGTGGTTGGGTTAGGTTATGTTAGGTAAGGTTTAAGGTTAGGTTAGGTTTAGGGTTAGGTTAGGTTAGGTCACGTGACCTTCCCGAAACCACACCCTTTCTACATCCCAAGGTCACGCGACCTTCACGAAACCACGCCTCTTCTACATCCAAAGGTCACGTGACATTCTCAAAATCACGCTCCTTCCACATCCTCATCACGTGATCTTCGAGAAACCACGCCCCTTTTACCCCTTTTACATCCCAAGGATCCAAAGGTCACGTGACCTTCACGAAACAACGCCCCTTCTACGTCAATGGGTCACATGACATTCCCGAAACCACGCCCATTCTACATCCCAAGGTCACGTGACCTTCCCGAAACCACGCCCCTTCTACATCCCCAAGTCATGTGACCTTCCCGAAACCGCGCCCCTTCTACATCCCCAAGTCACGTGACCTTCGCAAAACCACGCCCCCTTTATACCCCAAGGTCACATGACCTATTCGAAACCACGCCCCTTTACCCCCTTTACATCCCAAGGTCACGTGACCTTCCCGAAACCACCCCCTTTTACCTCTTTTACATCCCAAGGTCACGTGACCACCCCGAAACCACACCCCTTTACCCATTTTAAATCTGAAGGTCACGTGACCTTCCCGAAACCACGCCCATTTTAGATCCCAAGGTCACCTGACCTTCTGGAAACAAATAAACAAACAAAAAATAAATAAACAAACCCAATAAACAAACAAATAAACAAACAAACAAATAAACAAATAAACAAACATATAAACAAAGAAACAATTAAACAAATGGGGGGTAGGCGCGCGAAGCCCCCCTTATATATATATATATATATATTTATTTATTTATTTATTTATAACAGGGGTGAGAAGTAAATTCGCTATGAGAAAAATAAATCGGAAAGAAAGTGATCCCTGAAAGATTTTCTTGAAAGTTTCCAGTTTAAAGCGATTAAAGGGGGACAATGCGCTTTCAGTGTCCACCCTAATTCGTGACGCGATCTGCACTCGCGATAGAATGGGTGGAAGGCCCCAGAAACCTTAACGACCCCCCTAACTCGTGCAGCACACGAGCCCAGCAGGCCCCGAAGGATGCACATGCTCGATATTCCCATGGATATTCCATGCCTTATGGTGGCCGACGGCGAATGTAGTTAGAGGTCCGGTCTCCCCTCTTCCCGTTTTTTATTTTTCTTCTTTCCAAACACCACAAGATTTCCCCCTCGTTCGTTCGTTCATTCGTTCGTGTGCGGACCACGAGCACGACGCGACGTGTGTAGGCACGCACATGTCCCGAATTCCCACAGTCCTGCTCTGCCATCACCTTGTGAGAGGAGATTCTTACGGGGCACCCGGATTCCTCCCTTTTCTTTTCACCCTCTCTCTGTGAAATCCATCCTGAACCGCGACCACGTGCACTCACGTGCGTCAGCATCTTACCGCGCTTTTCATAAGCAGTGCGCCCGCGTGTTTACAATTTATTAATAATAATTTCAATTATATATTTATTGTTGCTAAAGTATTGTTAAAGCATTTTCAAAGTGATATTAAATTATTGTTGAGGTATTGCTAGAGTATGTAGTTAAAGTACTGTTATGGAATTATTAAAGTACATTTAATACTCAAAAAAAAATTTAATTGATTCAACAAACAGTTTGCTTAACCTATTTTGTTTGTTGCAACTAAAAAATTTACATAGTCAACGCAACTAAACATTTGGTTCTTTTTAAACAACGCAACAATTTCATTTGGTCAATTCAAAGTAATTATTTGTTTGAGCATGTTTAGTTGATTCAACCAAATAAGCGTGTTTTGTTGAACGGAACATATTATTTATTAAAAAATGATTTCATTAACGTAACAAAATAATTTGGTTGATTTATCCAAATACTTCCATTAACTGCACTAACTGCAAATGACGTAATCCCACGCCGCTTGTCACACGGAGAAAACAAGGAAGTAAATCCTCTACTGATTGGGAAAAATAGAGAATTTTTTCAAATGTAAATAATAGTAAAGTAAATAAATGATAAGAATAGCATTGCTGACAATTTTAATAAACGTCATGTTGGATAAGGTCGTATTCCTTAAGTGTAGAATTTCGAAAAAATGCATAGGAAATAATAATTAAAAATGAAAAGGAATATTTTAAGTGTAGGAAGCTTTAAGTACATAACACGTAATTTAGTGATTACTCCCAGTCGATGAAATGAAATATCTGTAAAGTGTTACATATTTGTATAGATTGCCTCACAGAATGGAAATTTTCGTTTGGCAGGTAGGCATATAATTCATTCCAGGCTTCCTGAGAAACTGTACACAGTTGTTTAAAATCTTTTTGGAACGTATTAGAAAAATGATTCTCCTAAGAGAATAAACTATATTTCAACACTTTCAGGTATACCTGGGATTATCTCACGCATTTCAAGAAATTTATTAGATCTTCATCGTTTTTTTTTTGCGTGATTCCTCACCCGATTCCTACAAAGCTCGCAAAATTTTAACTTATAAGAAGTGACCTAAATTAAGTTTTAATACGTTATATACACACACACATAATTTATTACGTAAATTAATCATTTGAATAAGCAATTAATGCGTAATCTGATTGCTTCGAAATGTCGCGCAAAAAGTAATACTTGCTTGCAAGTAAGTCTGAGCAACCTTCTTAATTTAAGACGCTATTTCGAAAACGTCAAGAAAGTGACTCTTTGATTCCTTGTTTATTATATAAAGAACCTTTAATTACTCGGTTTTATCACGCCTAAAAAAAAATCCGCAGAATCAGAAGTGAACGGGATCATGCATGAGGCAGACGCCTTTAGAGGCACCGGGCCTGTAAACCCGACAGTAATATTTTTTCATAATGCTTATTAAATTTGCAGATGCCACTTATTACCTTCCGAATAACGAGTGAAAGTTTCGTCACTATAATTAATATCTTCAATAAATTTATCGCGCCTATAGCAAGTGTCACGGATCTGACCGAAATCTTAGCAACCAATTTGAAATTTGTACGTGCGTG
Organism: Synergus itoensis; assembly: GCA_904066005.1. Lineage (NCBI taxonomy): Eukaryota > Metazoa > Arthropoda > Insecta > Hymenoptera > Cynipidae > Synergus > Synergus itoensis. Next base: position 9,031 of record CAJFCP010024763.1, on the reverse strand, counting down.
GAAGCCACATTACATGAAAATGAAACCGAAACTGCCCAAAGGCTTTAGTAATAAATCACTGGGTTCCAGATCAAGATCAGTAATTACAAATTCTCCCGAATTTGCACCTCCCTAGGTTTACAATTAGTGATTTTTTATAATATATTAACAGAATTTAAAATATCGACAAACCCTATAAACACTATAGTTAATGGAGGGTCATTCGATATATTTCCATATTTTTCATAATTTAACAGACCTGCCTATCAATTTAAATGATTGTTTCTCTTCCGAATTCAGTGAATTCATCCTAAAACTCTCTTTTGGTATTCTTTGAAATTCAATCAATCTCTTTGAAATACTTCAAAATATATTGACATCCTATAAATTCCGAAAGAAAACTTTTAAAATCTATTCGAAGTCAAAAAAATCCCTTAAAATTCATTTAACAAATATTTCGTTATCATTAAATTCTTCATATCTTAAAATAAAATTCCTAGAAATATTTTGATATCCGTTTCACAAAATCTTTTTCAATTCATATAGTATGTATAAGAATCTCTTTCAAATTTCTTGAAAAAACTTTAAATTCTTCAAAATTCATTTCAAACTTCTTTTTATATCTTAAAATTCCACAAAATCCCTTAAAACTTTTTACAATTTTTTGGAATCCCTTAAGAATTACACCAAGTCCTTTAATATCCCGCAAAATTCTTTGAAATTCCTAAAAAAAAAGATCTTTTGAAATCTTGTAAAATTTCTAAAAATTAATTGATAATCACTGAAATCCCTTGAAATCTTTAAAAAAAATTTTGAAATATGTATTTGTAAATCTCTTCCAATTCTAAAAATTTCACGACAAACCTTAATATTCCGGAAGCAAACTTTTAAAATATCTTAAATGTCTAAAAAAAATCCATTAAAATTCATAAAAAAAATTTTTTGACATCTTAAAATTCCAAGCTATCTTGTGATATCTCTGAAAGTTCCACGAAATTTTTTCAGATTTATAAAAAAATCTCTTGAAATGCCTTTAATTTCACGAAAATCTTTATAATTTATTTTACATACAAGTATTTAAAATTACTAAATCTTTTCCAAAATTACAAACCGTTAAAATCACAGAAAATTTCTAAAAATCTTTCGGAAGCCCTTGAAATTCTCCTGGATTTGCATTGCTCTCATTATAAGTTTACTGTTTTGGTAATACATATGTACTAACAGAATTGAAAATATCGACAAACCCTGTAAATACTATAGTTAACGGACGGTTATTCAATTACCAATTTCCATATTTTTGATAATAAAATTCATGAGACCTGCCCGTTAATTTAAATGATTGCTTCTCCGCCAAATTCAGTGAATTCATCCGAATCTCCTCACCAAAATACTAATATATGTTAAGGATGTACGTCGACATGAAAATAATATTGGGTTTCAAGTCGAGGCCGAGGACTAGGCCCCTCGGGGTCGAAGATACGCACGGGCAACATGTTTGACAAAAAATATTCATTCTCAGTTGAGAGGTGAATGGTGGTGAATGCTACTCAGCGACTTAATACGAACATTTTTTCAGGGCTAATGTTACATGCGTGACTGCTTACTAGTCAGGTGCTGAATATGATGTTATAGCTTATGGTAAAAAGAAATAACTCGATCTCTGCGTGAATTAATAAATTCTCGTCGGTCCGTTCGTGCAGAAATAATACATATAATGAATGAATACCGGATAGCCCCCCCCCCCCCCCCCCTCTTCTACATATTTTTATATATATTTTTTTTTTTTATTTTTTTATTACTGTATTGTGTTGAGCTGTTCATATAATAAACTGATCAAAGTTGATGCATGATCTATAGATAATGTCGGCTTGAAGAAATTCATCAAGGATTTCGGAAATCTTTAGTTTAATCTCAAACTCATAATAAAAATTCAGAAATTTCAGTGCAAAAGGAAGTATCGTTTTAGGGCGATTTCCGGTATCAAAACACAGTCTTCCCCAGTATGTATAATTGTAACTATCGACCTTGGCACCAGTGCTCTCGCATCGTGTTTTAAGGGGTTAGTCAAGTTTCTGGCACCCAAAAAATGGCAATTTTTACTATTTTTTTTCAAGGACAGGTTTATTTACATTGAAACAAATGTTGTGGAATTCGAATACTATATATTTAGTGAAGTCACAGTAATTTTTTTTTCATAAAATATCTTTAAATAAGCGAGTTATAGTACATCTCCCAGAAGTCTAAAAAAAAGGCGTTGCGCGGTGATCAATACTCCTCATGACAGGATCATCTGAAATAAAAAATTCGAGTGTCAATAGCTAAAGGAACACTTACTCTTGTCTTTAATCGAAGCATTCAGCGATATTTTGATTTTCGACAAAATGGCGCACGTTTAAACACGATTTTGTTTTTTTACCTAAAAAAACGTTTTTTTTCGCTATAAAAAAAAAACAAAATAATTGACAAAATCAAAAATCCTTCGATCAAGGACAACAATTCAGTGCTATAAATAACTGGTTAAAATTTGGTAGCGATCGGATAAGCCGTTCTTTAGACATCTTGATCACCGCACGAAAAACATTGTTTTGAGAAAAACGCGTTTAAAGTTTTCAATTATTATGCGCAAAAAATATAATGGACTAAATCAAAATATAAACGGTCTAAACATAAGGTATTTATGTTGAGAATAACTGGTAAAAATTTGGTTACGATCGGATAAACCGTTCTTTAGATATTGCATGTATGAACTTCGAAAACTTGACTAACCCCTTAATTTATCGCTGAACGCGCTGACGTCCCCCCGATTGATACAGCACTTTCTGTCTGCGCATGACACGCGCTTTTACATCCCCGAAAGAAAAAATGTCAGGGAGAATAAGGTGATGAGGTTCAGGATTGGGATTGGAATCAGGATCAGGAAAAAGCAAAAGGAGGAACTGAGCTGTTTATCCGCCACGTTCCTTGCACACGCCATTTATTAAGTATAAGCAGTACGCGGTTAAAAGGGCAGAAGGAATAAAGCTTATATGTATATGGGGACTCAGAAGGAAGTTTGGATCCTGAAAGTGTGACACTCTGCATCAGACGAGGGGCAAAGCACCTCGTCGTGCTGATTCACATTCACTCAATAAATGTAAAGGCATTTGGCCAGAAAATAAGGTGTATATCGTTTTGTCACTGTATACTACTATAGTTGTGTGTACACATAACACACTGTTGAGTAGTCCTTCGAAGAAGGTGCACGTAAGTCTGCATCTGCCCGAGATTCTCACGCGGCGCGCGACTCGACTCGACTCGACGCGACGCATCTGTCTCAAGTTCCCACAACGAGGAAGATAACTACATACTACCCATTGAAAAAGTTCTGTCCACTTCTTTGACCCAGGAGGGCGCTCTTTCATTATTACCTTATTGGTCATCGATGGACGATTTCAAACCTGCTACTCTGCCGTGATCTGCAAGAACACCGTTAAGCGCCAAAAATCGAAAAATGGGTTTTTTATATCGATGGAATCGTAAAAAAAAGATCTATCCGAATATGCAAATAGTTTTTTAAAATTGTTAATAACAAAAAATTTTTTTATTGCGTAATCAGCAAAGAGAACCGTAAATCCAAAGATTGGCGAGCTGTGATCCGCTAAAAGACCGTATCCTAACCGTATCGCCAGTTTTAAATCACAGACAGCTGAATACGTCACAGAAAAATTCAAGAAAAGCCGTAACGGCGACGATACCCCTTTTCTGAAATTATCGAAGGCCTGCGTGGAGCAGTCGTGATCTGAAGAAGACCGTATCGCCTGAAACGGTGTTCTACCGAAATATCTAACCCCGAAAAAAAAGGTTTGAAATTCGAGAAAAGCCGTAACCACATTTATATTAATTTCCAAACAGAAAAATTGTTGTTGAAAGTAATAAGATTATAATAATTTTGTATGTTATAATAAATAAATGTATGTTTTAAAATATAATTGTATATTGTAAATTTGTGTTTTTCAATATTTATAATATATTTATAATATTAATGTAATATTTGTACAATATATTTGAGTTAATAATAATATTATAATTATCATTTACTAACTTGTCTTCTTAAATTAATATTATAATATTAATAGATTTTTTTTAATATTAAAAACAAAAATATTATTATTAAAATATGTATTAATTAATAATATCTATAATTGCTCACATTAATTTAGAATAATTCAATTTTTTTTTTGTATTCTTTTGCCGTTGCCGCGTTTTATCGGATCACGGCAGGCCTGATACGGCGGTCTCTGATCCGGAGAAAGCCGTAACTGGCGCTTACGGCTTTTTAGCGTGTTACAGCTTCAAAATTAATACCGTTAAGTCCATTATTTATAACTAATTAATCTTTTGCTATCATTTTTTTTCCGGAAATGAAAATATTATATGAAAATTAGCCAAGAACGACAAAAAAAATTTTTTAAATGAACTAGAATCCGCGATACATGCGAATGAAGTTTCGAACGTTTTTGGCGATTTTCTCGGATTCTTCCATTTGGCGCTTAACGGTGTTCTTGCAGATCACGGCTAACTGTCGTTCAAACTCGCGTTGTCCAATTCACGAGAAAAATTTTCCGGACCAAATGGTTAATTATGTACTGTTAATTATATGATTGTCAGCTATTTTTGCAGTGATATTTATTGGATCGAGTAGGGATGGGACCGTAATAAAGCTTTTAATGTGTCGTAAGTTATATTTTCACTTATTTTCCACTTTATTTTTCATAAAATATAAGATCGTAAAATTTGACGGCGTACACGGAAAAAAGATTCACCTTAGTTGAAGTAAACGCATGTACTTGGTCGATTCTACTTGAGACAAATTAATATTAGTTCACCATAAGAAAACGAATTTCTAAAATCAAGAAAATAATTGTATCAGTAAAATTACTCGAAGCAATTAAATATATATTAAAAACAAATAAATATGTAATTATTTCCATTCAATTATTTACTTGTATGTAATGCAAATAATTTATTAGATCAAATAAATATTTTCTTAAGATGAGTAAATGAAAGTATGAATTACTCCTTGAATTAAGTATATTATTTTACTTGATACAATATAAAAATTCTTTGTTCAAGGATATCAAAATCATCATCATCATTTAGGTCATATGGACGTTTTCATTCAGACTTTTATAATGTCTTGTTAGGTGAGTGGAACATCGCTCGACTGCTGTCCCGGAGGGCGGAGACCCGTGTTCGATTCCCGCCAACCTGATTTTTCTGTTTCAGCTTATAATATAATAATATCCTATATTTTCAGAATATACATAATAATATACATAATAAGTTATTATTGTATATGTTTTTCAAGTTTTTCAAAGTAAAGTTTACCAACTTTAAAAAAGTTTTAAATTTTACCGCCAATATCTTATGAAAAACAGTGCGTACGGTGAGGGCAGCACTTCGACATGACAGAAAAACTGACGCGCCAACTACATTTGTCACGGGTAACTAGACCAGTACCGCATCTACTGTAATAATATCTTTGGGCCTGTCCAGCAAGGGAGGGTATCCTCACGGACCAGATGTTAAATTTTTCCTACACGGAGAAAATGTGTTTGTCAAACTTTACAGAACTGTTCAATAAAGTTGGGATATAAGAACAAGTTTGCGATTTTGCAAACTTGCATAAAATACATGATATAGTTCGGTAAACTTTAATAATGTACAGTAAAATTCTCATATGAAGAGCTTAGTAATCTTTAAAAGAATTGCGTGAATTATTCCCTTAAGATTAGTTAAAGAATGACGAACGTTCATGAATCATTCTTATTAAGGAATTGAAAAATTACTGAAGAGTTCGGTAAAGTTTTATATGATATGCAGAGAAAAGTTTCTTTTCCTCATATGAAACTTTATAAAACTCTAATGAAGTTTCTCCTTTCTGGCTCTTTAAACTTTACTGAGCAGTTCGGTAAACCGAAAGTCGTGAAGTATCCTTAAAATCTAAGTAAAATACTTGAACAAGTTGAAAATAGTTGAAAAATGATGAATAGTTGCGATGATCTGGTGATGACTATAATGAAGCTTCAATGTGAACAAATGAAATGAATAAATGACAAGGAAAATGATGAATTAATTATTTAATTAATTAATTAGAAGATATTATTTTTAGTGTGATAAATGTGAGTAATAAGAAGCTTTGAGAATTGTATTTAAATTTATTCTCTTATATCCGGATTACAGATTTCTTTAACTATAAGCTATGATAAATTTTAAGTGGAACCTCGTGTATAGTCACCACAGGAATTAATGGATACACTCTACTTGAATTCCACCGAAACGAAATCTGAGGATCGATCCTTAGCTTAATTCTCTATAACGGACGGGAATTAAATAACGAAGGTTTGTAGGAGCGAAATAAAAATTTATATGCTAAATCCGAGAGAGGCTACTGACTGGTCCTCCCCTACTAAGGGTTATTAAAAGCGCGAGTGGAGTCATATATCATGCTTAGAAGGTAGAAAGATAAAAGGGAGTAATAAAAATGACTTTTGAGAAAAGCACCAGCAGCAGCATCAGCTACTGTCGGCGCGGCGCGACAGTGACCAATAAAATTCACGGGTAATAGCTCTATACTTTCTAACATCCACCATTATTCTTTATTTAAGGACTCTACGATTACTATAAAAACAATTTAGAAACACGATTTCAGGTAATTCTGTATTAAAAGAAATGCACATATATATATATATCAAAATAAATCTTTTATAATTACAAGTTTTCCAAAATTTCGTTAAATTTCTTCAAAATCCTATAATATCTCCCGAAATTCCTTTAAATTTCAAAGAAGAATCACTTGATATTTCTTAAAACTATAACTTGAATTCCCAAGTATTCTCCATAAATTCCTTAAAATTTCTGAAAATTTATGGAATTATGGACCCCCCTTTATTTTCTTTATCATCCTTGAAAAGTTAATAACCTATCTTCACTTTTTTCGTCCTAACTTCTTAATCCTTGGAGAACACACTGGGTCAATTTGACTCACAAGAAATTTTTGATCGAGAAACTCTTAAAGAAATTCGAAAAGTGAGGGGTCCCTTAGACTCTGGTAATGTAGTCCCACTTTCCAACTATAGTTCTAGTCACTTGGCATAGTCTATACAATCTAGCAATCGTGCTGGATGTTCGCATTGCCCGGATTCGACCGGCCGAATCAGGCGTACGTCTGTACTGTGCATTGAAGTGAGTATAATCGCACGTGGTCCGAGCGCGAGAGCTAAAATTCAAAAATTTATTACAGACACAATTTTCAACGACCCATTCCCAAATTTTGGGAGTAGTGACTAAAGTGTCTGAAGTACGTTTTTCAATAAAAAAAAATAAAAATAAAATAGTCCCAAAGTTTAAAAAAAATTATTTGTTTATAAAAATAGGCCATATTTTTATAAACAATTGGTCGAATGAATTTCTTGTAATGTTTATTGAAAAGCAGAGAGAAAATCCTATATTTTACTGCAGCCACTTATTTTTTTAATAGAATACTTTTTTTCCTATACGCAAATATTTACAGGTACGTTTTTCGAGCGTTAAAAGTTTGAAAATTCACAACTCGGAAATTTTAAATATCATATCGAAATAAAAATATACGTGTACAATATTTTCGACCAAAAAACACAAAAAAAAATATTTCGCGCGAAAAAAAGTTTTGATTGTAAATTTTGTATGGAATGGTCCATATATATTAATTACAGCTGTTAGGAAAGAAGAAATAAAATATCATAAATTATAACATTTTAAAAAAAAAGTAAATACGCGGGCGTTTAATCTCGTATACATATACGTAAATGGTCAATATACTTATTCGGTCACTCCTATGTAGTAACGATATCGAATGCGATTCGAAATCACTTGAGAAATATTGAATTTCATTTCAAATACAATAAAATTTTCAAGTTCACTAAATATTTTGGAAATTATTACTAATAATAATAATAATAATAATTCTAAAAACAAAATAAATTTTTAATCCTGTCAAATCTCTAGTAATTCTTAAATATTAACTGAAATCTCTTTAAATTTTTTAACATCACTTAAAATACCTTGAAATTGAGAAAATATTTATCTGAAGGGTCTAAAATTGTTGAATTTCCAGTTAAAATCATACACAGAAAAAAAGGTCTAGTTTTTATTATAATTTAAGCCTGTTTTTGTACTCAACACTATAGATTAAGCCCATCTTTAGTTTTAAAAAAATATGGTTAAGAAGATCCAAATCTATAGCGTTGAGTTTAAAAACGGACTTAAACTGTAACAAAAATCAGATCTTTTTTTCTGTTTATAATTTTGTATCTATTTGAATATAAGTAAAATTACACAGGCACACACAAAAAAAAAAGTGGTCTGTACCAAGAACCGGACCTATATATTCGTATGTATTTTGACGCGCTGAATCCGAATCCGGAGTCCGTTTTGCTCCATCACGTCAAATTTAAGGGCATTTGAAGGTCAAATCGGCAAAAAAATCGATTGAAAGAAGGTGACTAGCATTTCTATGGTTTTGAGGGCCGCTGAATCCGAATCTGGAATCCATTTGATTCCATCATGTCTGCATCAAGGTCAATTCAAGGTCAAATTTTCAAAGTGTGAAAAAAGTGAATTTTTGACTGCAGATTATGAAAGAGCGGGAAATTTTACGTTTAGATATGATATCCGCTATTTTTCTGAAGATGATCCTCAAGGACATTTCAAGGTGAAGACAGGCAAACAAAAATAAAAACAGTGGTCTGTACCAAGAACGAAACCTATATATTTTTATGTATTTTGACGCGCTGATTCAGAATCCAGGGTTCAATTGGCTCAAGCACGTCAAGTTTAAGGGCATTTGAAGGTCAAATCGGCAAAAAAATCGATTGAAAGAAGGTGACTAGAATGTCTGTAGTTTTGAGAGCCGCTGAATTCGAATCTGGAATCAGGTTGATTCCATCATGTCTGCATCAAGGTCAATTCAAGGTCAAATTTGTATAATGTTAAAAAAGTGAATTTTTTACTGCAGATTCTGAAAGAGCGGAAA